>NJDC01001637.1:20971-49472 GCA_002245475.1 Calephelis virginiensis | reverse complement strand
TAGTGGTCCGGTGTTGGCGTCAACTGCGCGAGCTCTCGCGTCAACTCCAGGAGTTGAACTCAGGAGCTCGCGTAGTTGTATCGGAAAACTCAATTTTATTTTCAACTTTCTACTTAAAAAAACAACGTTGCTTGGAATTGGGTAAGTACATCAGTTTCATCTTTTTCATTGTGTGCCGAATCTTGGGGCAAATCGTAGGTGTCTTGGTTGTACCCCCGCCTACCTCTCGAAAGGGACGGTCGTATATATACTTATTTATTTTCTTTGTTTACAAGCTTACCCAAAACTTTGTTATGTGTTAGAAAGACACCAACTTGTCTGTCCAGCACCTATATTATAGTCCAAATCGGAACTGAACCGCTGTTTCCCTAAACCTCATTCCGCTGCCGGTGTCCTTAGCAAAGAGTATATAAATACTACGTAATAAGAGGCGGGACTTCCATAGATACATAGCAAACCCGAATTTGTATAAAGTTTACTTGAAAAAGTATAACCCGTATAATTTGAAAGTAAGTCTAAAGGCATTCAGATATAAGGCAACTAGTGTCATACGGTTTGGGCGAATAAAAAAACATAGCAAACTTATTTTTTTTTATTTTTTGATATGAAAGTTGCGCCAAACTGGTCCTAAGTAACGGACACAGAATGTGAAATTCCCACAATTACCTACATTTATAATGTTTTGTTACTATCGCTATTTTCTATCTAATATTCTAAATCAGAGTCACTAAAATTTGCATGCCATAGTAGCGACTCTCTTTAATGAACAAATATGTTGTCTGAGCTTTTACCATGAATTTCTATAAATTATGTTCGATCGGTGATTTACGTGTCCGAAATTTGCGGTGCAATTGTGGAGACAGTCGAATGTCAATCAACTGACAGAAATAATGTAGGTACAAGTTTATATTTTCGTTAAAAGTAATTGTTCTTATGTGCCAAACCACTAAACTAAAAAAAAGAATACTTATTTCAGAACATCCTTCTCCTGACAGTAATAAACATGACAAAAAAAGAGTTTGCGAAATTCTTTCGTTCGTTCACGCTTGATTCGATGCCTAAATGAAGTAGAGATTATTTCTTAAGTATAGATTTATATTTAATAAAGTTTTTGTGTTTGAAAAACCTTATATTAAATTATATGGTTACGTGAAACGTGATGTTAAGGACTAAATACTTTAACTCAATAACAGCTGTGGGTACGGCTCGGGTCTAATGTGCGACGTAAGGTTTCTGCCGGTAAACCGCGGCCCGACCAACGAACTTGTAAATAATAAATGTTTTCACGTCAAGTCTCTTACGGGGTACGCGAAGAGTACCAAATGGCACGATCCTTGGAGTTGCCTAGCTCTCTCCACATTTATTACTCTTATCATTAAAAAACGCCGGTTTCGGTAACTCTTGACACCATTGTCGTAAAGCGATTTGATTGTGGTTGTGTGGATGGTGGAAGACTAGCCCAATACACTAAATTCAACAATGTGATAGGTGGCAAGCCTGTCACCAACCGGGCCACATATTCAATCCCGGGCAGCGTAATTTTTATGAGAAAATCGGAAATATACATTTTCTATTTTTTGGATGCCCGACCCGAGGATCGAACCCTGTACCTCAAGAAGTCGAGTCCTACGCCGGACCGCTAGACCACAGAGGCGATTATTCAGTTTTCAGTGAATACAATTTTAGTATTCATCCAGTGTCGTATATCAGAATAACTAGAGCAGGAGAGAATATGTTGTGAGATGTGGTGACTGGTGAGATGTCGTCGCGACACATTGGAAGGTGTCGTGTGTGCATGTGAAGTAAAGTAATTTCACATTTTGTGCACTTCGGGAAGTGCACAATGTTCTAAAATTTTTTGAGCTCAGTAAAAACTGCAGGAAACCGAGTCCGTTTTTAATACACTTTGTTTTTACAATTGTTTATGGTTTTTGTATTGACGCGACTGGTTCTGGGGTACATAAACCTATAGTAACCTCGAACCAGTTTTAAAAAATCAGAAATATCATGCACCCCTTTTGAAGACACTGAAAAAAATAATAATAAGCATTACTTTCATCTATTAATAGTTACCGTTCCATACCGTTGCCGTCCCATGGCCATCACATCATATACCTCTCGATGGTCCATGGAAGTGTAAGAAACACTCGACTAGTAGATCGTGGTAAGACGTGTAAGAGGTGCATGAGAACTCATACATTATTAAGTATAACTGAGAAATGACTAAACTCGTCGGATTGTGGTCATCTCGGAACCTTTTCATAAAATTTCGTCACAATGTTTTCGTTATTGACCAAACAATTGCATAACAAATATTATACAAACCACACAGACGAATAACCTTTTTATACTTTAGCGCTTGTCATCGATCTCATTATTTAACTTAAGTTTTTATTCCTAATAAAAGATTTTTATGTATTTTTTAACTTTTTTTTGGAATCCGCTCCGTGTCATAATGTTCTGAAATTATATATAAGCTTGAACAAATTGATTTTATAGCATTACTCAATAAAGTTATTGAAAACAAATAGGTACTTCAATTACCAAGTTATAATAAAAAAAAACGATCATTACATAACTAATGAAGCCTTTGATGTATGTAAAATAGGCGATAATGAATATGCATAAAAACTCTGGAATGTAGAATAATAAGAAATAGGAATGAGTAAAAAATAATGTTATTAACTTCTTTCAAGCAAAGGTATAAAAGGGGCCGTCGCTTCGGGGGATACAATTATTCTGACATTTGATGGCAGAGCTCTCCGCGGTACTCGCACCGAACGATTTTTTGTGGTACACTCGGCTTTAATAATACATTATATAGCGGTCAACATAGTCATTGTGATTAATTGAATCCGATCCGACGACCGCAGATGTTAATGAACCTGTATCGTAACGTAACGTTCAGGCGTCATGAGATCAATTGATAGATAGGTTACATGCAATTTGTTGTGTAACCCGGAGGGTTTAGTAATTAATTAACGCAGGACGTGGCACCGGTTCGAGTTGAGTTCGTGTCGTGTCGTCGTCCCCCCGTAGTGGTCCGGGTCCGCTCTTTGTTGGGCAGGTCGGAAGATAACTGGTTACATAGGTAATTACCCACTAGACCGCTGGTGGTAGAGACTAGAGTGCCTTGCAGTAACCTAAAGCATCTATGGTGCCCGTAGACCAAGGTTATCTCTTACCATCAGGAGAGCCGTGTGCTTCTTCGATGTACTCTTACATGAAAAAAAGATTGGGATGATAATTGATGCAGTGACACAACAAACGAAATTTAAAAAAAATAATTTCGGTTTCGGTTTGCAAACGTGTTGTAGACACTATCGTATTTAAAAACTAAAAATGAACATTAGCATAACAAATAACTTCCGTAAATACGTAAATGGTGTGGCAATTTAGTGAAAGTAGTGTTTTTAGATGTTATAAAATGATGTCGAGTTTTTGATTATTGCAAATTTATTACAATACTAGCTTTCGCCCGCGACTCCGTCCGCGCGGATGTCGGTCTAAAACTGAAAAATTAAGATTTTTTTCTACGTATGTTTCGAGGATATAAAGTATCACATTTTATGCCCAGGATAATAAGGTACAATTATACCAAGTTTCATCGAAATCGAAACGTTAGTTTTCACGTGATGCCTGAACATACAGACAGACAGACAAAAAATTTTAATCGCATGTTTGGGTTTGGTATCGATCCAGTAACACCCTCTGCTATTTATTTTTTCAATATTTTCAATGTACAGAATTGACCCTTCTACAGATTTATTATATGTATAGATTTCTACATATTCATATTCACAGTTAAATATCTGATTAATGATACAACTCCTAAAAGTTCCGTTTTATTTGAGTAGTAGGTATTAGGAAACGTATTTCTGTTAACAAACAGTAAATCGTAACAATTTATTCACAATGTGCCGCAGCGGGCACAGTCGCCCAATTGTATGACGGGTTTTACTAATCCCACCATACCATAGAGAACGCATAAATTTATTCTCCAGCGCCGTGTAGAGAAAACATAGGCATCGAGACGTCCGTTAAGGTTCGGCCAAATTCTTGTCTCGCCTACTCCACCACGATTAGTAAATTTCGTGTCACACTTGCATACGCTCTCAATTGTTGTGCAAAGAAGGAAATACAATAACCCCGTGTTGGTCCGGGCTCCTTTGTAGAATAGACCATCTGCCTTCCTTGCCAGGCAGCGCGTAAAAGGCGAGCATAGGCTTACCATCACTAACACCGTGGCATCTGACTAGGAGTTTGGCAGCGACTCGCTCGGATTGGTACCACCGCCTTACCTATTCCTGCCGTCATGTAGTGTTCCGGTTCGGAGGGTAAGGTAGCCGGTAAACTTACTTTTGCTCGAGGCCTAACATCCCGACCTCAGGTTGGCAACGCATCATTACCACCTTTGGTGTCTCTAGTCGGCGTGAATTTCTTACCATCAGGAAATCCGTCTGTTTGTTTGTCTTCCTATAACATAAAAAAAAAATTGTGCTACAACTACAGTCGAAATGAGAACTGGTATGCTCCGTTGGTTCGGTCATGTGGAAATAATAGCAGATGAAAGATTAGCAAGACAGGATATATACAATTCGAATGTGAATGATTGTAAGTAAGTACACTGTCAGGTGTCCGCAGTCTTCGAAACCGGAGTGTGAAAAGAATAACGAATGTGGAGTAAGCTAGAGGTGGGCATTAAATAACTTCACAGTGAATAAGTCACTGTGATCCGCTGATCAACGTGACCGCTGTGATCTGTCAACAAGGAAGTACGTTCCAAAGTAACGTAGATACCTATGCCGTTGCCGTTCCGGAACGTCGTTCGATCGCAGTGATAGCGACACGTCACGTTTGACGTCGCTATCTAGATATGTTTTAAAATTATTACTATCAACACTGATTTAAATACAACAGTCGTAAGCCTATAAAAGTGTAAAAAAATATTTTAAATTGACGCTCTCTCTCTCTTGTATAATTGGAAAAGACATAAAATAAAAAAAAAATAAGGCGAATTGAGAAAATGAAAAAATCCTCCTTTTTAAAAGTCTATTGAAAATCCGGCTAAATGGCATTGCGTTACTTGGAAGACGAGTGTGACTCCTGAATCGTTTGCCTTATTATATTCGAAGCGATAACTGTGTCGATAACTACCTAAATTAAAGAAATTTATAACCTAGGTAACATGTATTATGCTGAGAGTGACCGACGTGACAAAGTCACGACTATTTTTTAACGTTACTTTCTTGTCACTGGAACGACGGTCACGGCGATTAAAAAGTAACGACTTATCACATGTCTAGAGTTAGCTAGGCAGCACTGCAATCATCGTGCCGTTAGCACCCGATACCTTCTGCCTACTACACAAGGGACTTGGCATTTAGCTATGTTGCTTATTAGATAGGAACATAGACTAAAATATGTCTATGTAGTATGTTATACAAATTTGATTGTACTGAAGGTGTTTTGTCTTTTTCTTTTACTTCCATTGGAAGAAGATAGCAATAACTTAGAATACCGCTATCGCTATGTTTAATCAGTATGCAGGAGAATCACCATTAACTAACTACTTCCTGTCAAGCTGCATAAGAGGCTTGTGACGGTCGCCTCTGTGGTCTAGCGGTTCAGTTGTTGGACTCGACTGCATGAGGTCCCGGGTTCGAATCCCGGGTCGGGCAACAAAAAGAAAATTGGGTTTTTTCAATTTTCTAATAAAAAAAAAATGTTGCTTGGGATAGGATATGTGCCCGGTTGGCGATAGGCTTGCCACCTATCACATTGTGGGACTTAGTGTTTTCGGCTAGTCGTGGGTGCCCTGGTTGTGCCTCTGCCTACCTCTTAGGGGATATGGGCGTGAAGATACTTTTTATTTCTCACTAACACCGTGACTAACGGCCAATATTAATAATCAATCCTAATCCAAAACTCGCTGTCCAAGATTGATATTTTGATCCATTTTTATGTTTTCGCTTGCCAATAATATATCTGTGCACAGGATAAATATGAGAATAAGGTATAGGATAGGCCGGTGGATACGCAGCTATCTAGATTGCTTGAAATCCATTACATTGAGATACATTATTAACATTGGCTGTAAGACTATATGTTAGTTTTTTCTAGACTTGCTCGGATTTGTACCATTGATTATTCCTAACGCTATAACGCCTGTACTTGCCGTAATTATGCTTTAAACTAATATTAGCTGTCGTTATCTTTTTTCAACGAGAATGATAAAGGAGACAAAACACGTTTATTGATGCAAGATTGTTTTGTACGCGACGTTTTTTAAAGACGTTTAAATCTATTACTCAGAAAACGTACATTGAAACAACTTCACAAGTTAAGTTCGGACTTTTTTGATATGTCTAAAATGTTCCATCTCTTTTGTTTTCATCACAATGGAATGAGATGGCATACACCTAAAATAAGTTTAGTTAGTGTTCGGTAGAATACCGCTTTAGTATTCCGTTATAGAGAGTATTATAGACTACCATCATAAAAAGCTTGAGTATAAGTGACAGGTATTTCTCATCATCAAAAATAATTTGCTTGTTTGGACAAATATACGGAAGTTAAACATTATTTGAATGTTACCTAATTTACAATTTTCTTGTGTAAGATTATACTTTTGTTGTAATGATATTTGTAATGCAATATTTTCAATTTAAAAATATTTACTTGACAATTTATTGTGTATTCATTTAAGTTATTTGTTCCAGGTACGTTTAGTTCACCATTGCATCGATAGTCCGAATAGACTTCGGTAAATGTTTGTATGACTTTTACAAAAAAGAAATTGGAAATATTGGAAAAAGTAGTAATCTTCACGCCCGTGTCCTTGAAAAGGTAGGCGATTGACAACCAGGGCAATTATAACTAGCCGAAGTCGCTAAGTCCCACAATATTATTATAGCTTCAGAAGACATATACCCACCGAATCTCGGCCGAAATCGAACGGTCCGAAATGTGTTCCTCACAGACCACATGGTGATCCACTAAGGTCGAGTCTCCACTGTGGGTTTTCTCCGCGCTGTTATTTCCCGGACAAATACATCTGTGGCGCATTGCTTGCATATCTTATCAGAGTTTAACCGACTCCATATAAAACAAGGTCAATGCGACTGTATGTTTTTTTTGTATGTTTGTTACATGATCACTCCGTCAATAGCCTACCGTTTTTGATCGTTTTTTTTAGGAAGATAGGTCACGATTACGAGGTGGTCCCATATTATTTTTATCATGATTCGACTTGTGGTTTTTGAGTTAAACTAACGTACTAATGCACACATTTTTCACTAATCAATGAGGTCGTCCAGATTTTTTTATGATATTGGAAGGCAAACAAGCAGAGGTATTTCCTGATAATAAGAAATTCACGCCGCCTAGAGACACCAAAGGTGGTATTGGTGCGTTGCCAACCTTAGGCCGGGATGTTAGGCCTTGAGCAAAAGTAAGTTTACCAGCAACCTTACCCTCTAAACCGGAACAAGTCAACAGCAAGCGCTGACGTTATGGTGGCAGGATTAGGTAAGGCGGTGGTACCAATCCGGGCGAGTGTTACCACCTAGTAAAAGTAAAGAATTTATTCATTGTAAAATGTAAATCAAAAACTACTACTAGGATGTTGATAAAATTTGTATGGGACCATTTTAGAATCATTTGCTATCTTTCTATAAAATGAATATCAAATAGCGACGTCAATTTACTGCATTATTATATATATTTATTAGATTTTTTTACCGCCAGTGTGGATACCTACTGGTATATGATACTTATTTTGCTATATTACTATATTTTATTAAACGTTTTACATTGTTTGCGAGAAAAAACCGAGCGGTGGAAATTCGCAGTGCGGATTTGGCCTTAGTTTTTTTGGTACATGTATGATTTACAATACCAAAGTCAATCTAATTGTTCCGGGATTCCAGCTTGAAAATATTTCTTTTTCACTTACAATAAAAACTAATATGTTCACTGTTAGGTCAGAACCCTTATCATTGGTAATGCATTTCTACCAATTATTTGTGTAAACGGTTGAGAAAAGTTTTCGTCGAAACATTGGGTCGTATCGTAAAATCGCTAACGGTTCCGTGAGCACAGGGGCATTGAGAGGTGAAACAGGTTTAAATCCTTTGGCGACCTTGTCAAATTGGGCATATCGGCCGTTGTACGAGAGATGCGCATGCGCGTCAGTGGGGCCGATGATCTCACTAATGCATTGTATGTTTGCACGGGAACTTTAAGGTTTTATGGTCTTTTTTATGTCTATTGTACGAGTGCTTTTATGATGTGACGCCTGTCGGCTTAAGTGGCCTTCCTACCTGTGTTATATAAACTCGAGTAATTTGGCTGCTTCTGAAACTCTATCGAGTTTCTGTCTTATTTCTATTCTATGCTTATATTATCACTGAAACTTTTTTGAGTTTCTGTTTTGTTTCGTATAAATTATTAAAAAACTCATCAAACATCGAAATTATTGTCGTGTTGGTCCCGGTCACAATACAGCGGCGAAACTACAACATCTGTAGTGTCTGTAATCCATGAAAATAGCATTTTAACGTTGAAGTTACGGTGTTTGTTTTAGTATTTTGGTGTACGTGTCACAGCCTCAGGAAGCCAGAACGAGTTAAAAAATCTAAATAAAAAAAATCTATCCTACAAAATTAAAAAAAAAATTATTGGTGTTAGCAACCATACTTCTACTAATAACCTGTGCTGTAGGCTGTACTGTAGGCAAAAAAAAATTGCAGTTTACATAAGCTACACAGTGTGCAAGGCCACCACTCGCTGACTTCCAACATGTATATTAGTTGGCGGCAGCATGGCATACATACATACCTGGCAAAGAATTATGAATGTGTCATAGTACCTATAATAATACCGACGGGACGAAACCAGAGACTTGTATATGCATATATCAATGCAATGTTTCGAATCGATCGGCGTGGGAGAGCCGGAGCCCGACTCGTGTAGCCAGCCGGTAGTCCCACCTGTTGGTACCAGTTTTTACAGCTACAACTGTTGTTTCGACATGTACGAGTACATATTACTTAAGCATCGGAACCGGTCATGAGCCGGCAACTATTCGTAAAATTCTAAACAGTTACGAATTTTCTTTTTTGTAACTCGACCGTGAGCTAACGACAATCTGACGGAGCCTCGATTTCGACCACAATCGAAATGTGTGAAACCGCGATAATAACTATCACAATAAAATGATATATAGAAGCTCACACATCGCACTGTCCACACAAAGTAGGTAGGTCTTTTTAAATTTTCAACCGACTCAATAAAAGTGAAGGTTTAATTCGACTGTTTGTTTTTTGTATGTTTGTTAAGCTATTAGTTGCCCAACTACGAACCTATTTAACAACTCTTGTTTGAAAAGGTAGCTCATGATACCGATATACATATATATATATACACATACATACAGATATATGCAGAGATGTCAATGTGCGAGTAATGCTTGTGTATATGTTACGAGGGTGGATTGAAAAGTATTCGGCCTAACCAAGAAAATAAATTATATACATACTAAATCAGTTATCATTTTATTTTTCTACATAATCACCACCAAGTTCAATGTTCTTTTGCCATCTCCCTTTCAAATCACTTAGACCATTAAAAAAATGGTTTTCTCTTTGAGTCAGAATATGCGTCTACTGCTATTTTGAACTCGTCATTGGTCGAAAATCTTCAACCTCTCAAGTGCTGTTTCAGCCTAGGGGGCAGAAAGAAATCTGACGGTGCCAGATCGTGTGAATAAGGCGGATGCGACAATAGTTCAAAGCCACAATTGTGGACTTCAGCCATTGATTGCACAGACGTGTGAGCACGGACGTTATCTTGAT
The DNA here is from genome assembly GCA_002245475.1 of Calephelis virginiensis. Lineage (NCBI taxonomy): Eukaryota > Metazoa > Arthropoda > Insecta > Lepidoptera > Riodinidae > Calephelis > Calephelis virginiensis. The sequence continues at coordinate 39,615 of NJDC01001637.1, read as the reverse complement.
GAAATAGGGCTTATTCTAAACATTTGTGGAAGATTTTCTTTTACTTACGACGTAGTAAGACACAGTAGTAATTAGATTGTATAGTGTGACCCCTTTAAAGCTAATCAAACATAATCACGCCCTTCGAGTCCCAGAACACTGAAGCCATTACCTTACTTGCCGACAAAAGCGCCTTAGCTGTTTTGGGAAGGCGGTAAACCAGATCTTCTCATTGCTTTGATTATTGTTTTGTTTTTGGTGTACAGTAATGAACTCATGTTTCGTTAATTGCAAAAAAGCGTTTATTTCGATTTTGTACACAGTAAATATCTATAATATTAATGTAAAATGGAATTGTATTCAGTAAGCTAAGATTTTATTTAAAAATCTCATATGTTAGTTTTATTTAGGACCCATTCATTGTAACGGTAAAATCGCGTTAAAAGACAGATTTTTTCAATGCGGTGAATTTTTCCTTTGACCTTTGATTGAATACCGTGACCGAGTCCATTTCAAAGAAATGGGACAAATTCCTGCTTCATATGTCCGCTTGGAAAATTGAAATACGTACCTGCCATTCAACACACCCTTGGTTTTATTAAATGTGTCCTACGGTACGCCACACTTTTTTGATATTGAACTCAATAAAACCAGAGATGATAACCGCGATGTGGCTCACGAGGTGAAGCGAGATGGAGATAGTTTCGTAAAGGGGTATTTTTCACTGCATGGCTGTTTATAATTTTGCTATAATGAAATTACGATTTTTTGTAGAAACTTTAAAAATTTTCGATCCATTCAAACAATAAGTGTGTATTGTGTATTGCAAATGTTACTAGTGTAGCCCAAGAAAATATATCAATGATGAATAAACATCAAATATGAAAAAATAATGTTAAACTATATGAAGAATATAAGAACATTACTAAACATGAATTAAGAATGATTTCGTTAATGCGATATTAAGTATTGATAGCCACGATCGTATTTACATAACATTTCAAAATTGTTCAACTTACGCTTTTTTATGTTTTTTTATAATGTAAACCCTATAAGAACGGACGCACAGATACGTACAAATCACTAAATATATGAAACAATGTCGCTTTCCATTGTCTGTCCCTATGTATCTTTTTGCGGGTTTTTAATAGATAAAGTGATTCAAGAGAAAGGTTTATATGTATAATCCACCCGTGCGACCATGGGACGAGCTGCTAGTGTAAAATAAGAAGAAAGGTCATAAGGATATAGGTTCATTCTAAATTATATTGCTATTTATACCTAACACGTTTATTAAAAATAAATGCGTGGCGTTCACACTTTTTATATCGTTTTAAAATAGATATTAATTTAAAGTTCAAACGGCGGTATAATTTTTAATAGCATTTCAATTGTACCAGTTGCCCCATTTCCAACTTTATATCAGAACATAATTGGCCAGTAACTGGCGTCACTAACCCGTAAACTGATCAGCAAAATGCTTTTTTTTACCAAAATTAACAGCTACAATTTGAATTCTACTGCCAGGATACGATGTTTTGTGTTGTTCATAAGTTTAAATTAACCTTAAACTTAATGTAACAAATTCTTAATACACATGTTCCGTAAATATATAGATTCAACAGATTTCAACCTTAAACCTCAGACAAAAAAAAACTTGCGTACCTGCATAAATGCGTGTGTGCGTAGGTACTTGAATGCGTGTATGTGTGTATTTGTCTGTGCCAACATAACTTTGAAAGCTAACGTGGTCGAGACGGTTCTAAGCTCCATTAGATGTGGTTTTTGTCGGGGGTATTGAACATTTTTAATTTTAGTGTTATTGTTTGGCTGTATGAGCTGACATAATAACAATTTGCAGGTTGTGAGCTACTACTATTTTAAAAAATAAAGAAATCTTATTTTGACAAAGTTGATAGTAAGCAATTGATAAAAGTAATATTGTCGTGTTAATCAGTTCGTCCATACAGAAGAGAAAGGCAATTGGACCAAAGTTGTAAAGCTTCCTCAGCAACGAGCACTGCTCGTTGGCTAACATTTTGTGCGCCCTGCATATTTACTGCTGCATAGATTTCGTAAATTTATCCCAAGCACAGGGCAAGTGCTAAAATAAAAATACGTTGCGAGAAACGAAAGTTATGGCCATTCTAAAATGTGAATTTCATCTGTAATGATGAACTCATTTGGTGGGTACTCAGAATTGTGTATCTATAGGACATAACTACCCGCGTTAACGGGTTAGAAATGAATTAAAAATTTCGCCACGGGACTTGAATTCTCAGTAGCTCAATTGGTTAGAGCATTCGTCGGCTTCAGACGAAAGGTTACAGGTTCAAATCCTGTCTGGGGCGAAATTTTTTCTTTCTTTAAAATTTATAGGTTTACTGTTATTATGTAAAGCATATAGAAAGTTTTCTTTAAACACAAAAACTTAAAACATTTAGTTTAGAAATAATATTATTTGTTATGTGTGAGTTGAACGAACAAGCACACGTTTTTTCCCGATGGTAAGATATTTTAACCAAAATAATAGAAAGCGAAAAAACACTTTTAGTGATATCAGATTTTAAACTTAAATCGTCGCGAATTAATAACATTTTTAATTATTTATACGGGATACTCACGATCTCGACCCCGTCGTGACCACGGCCTATGCAACTAGGCCGAAATATCGACACATAAAATAAAAAGAGATCGTGAGTATCCCGTATAAATAATTAAAAATGTTACTTTTAGTGATTATCAGATTAGTCTGTACACGACAAATTTTACAGACGCGTAATCTGTCCCCTTTTTTTTTTGAATGACTAACTTGTTGCTAATCTTACGATTTTTTTACAACTTCACCGAACTTTAACATTCTGTCCCTAGCAAAACGTTGATTGAAAACATCTCTATTTAACATGTCTAAAACGTTCCATCTCTTTTGTTTTTGTTTGAACGGCAGTATATCCACCATTATTTGTTTAAGATTTCTTATCGATTTGTATTGACAGAACAAAAAGACAAAGACCAATAAAATATTCACATCGACAAACAGACAAGAATCCCAAAAACACGCTGTGGATCACAAGAGTACTCTCTCTATTTTTTATGGAATATGTTTTAGGGTTGATACTGACACAGTTCTCTAACGATTTTGTATTTGTAAATTTTTTGGGCCCTTAATACTTCACTGCATAATATAACAAACAAACAAACAAACATCACTCCACCAAATATCTAAATTTTTTTGGGATGAATTTAAGAATGCAAGTTGAAGTTCGAATAAAAGATTTTTTGTTTCGATATTTGATTAAACAATTCGAAAGCATATTTATGCTTGTGCATTGATTAAGATTACTTCACTCCACGTGTACCATACAGAAGATCCGGCTGATACTTCTTAAGTGTCAAAATACTAATAACATTAATGTAGGTCAGTACGTCACCGGGTGCAGAACGGAAGGCAAACGTGGCAAAACCGTGAAGCCCCGTCGTCACCTAACGACCACCGTTAGTTTCACAACTGTTTATGGCACGAAGCCCGATCGTTGCAAGAACAAAAACAAACCGCAAACTTCATTTAGCGCTGTGTTAGGTGATTTGAATTTGCATAAACTCAATACTTTATGTTTAATCGTAATGGTGATTTTGAGTGCTTACCGGATTTGTTCCATATGTTAGTTTGTTTTCAAATACAAAAAAATGTCAATTGTAAGTAGCGCAAAAATTTCAGTGTACCTACTGTCATCTATTTATATAAAAATCAACTGCTGTTCGTTAGTCTCGCTAAAACTCGAGAAGGGCTGAACCGATTTGGCTAATTTCGGTTTTGAATTATTTTTTCAAGTCCAGGAAAGGTTTGATTAGATTAGAAATAGGTCAAAACTACTAGGAAACTAAGAAAAACAACATTTTAATTTATCCCATACAAACTGAAAGGGTGAAACAAAATTCGCCGGGACAGCCAGTATACTGTAAAACAATATGTAAAAACATTATATTGCATCGTTGTTTTAGAAAATATACATACGAGGCTGGATTTAACAGTATGCGGCCTAGTCAAGAAAATAGTCACATACTAAATCAGATATATTTTTATTTTTCTATAAAATCACTATCAAGTTCGATGCATTTCTGTCCATCTTCGATTTAAAGCATTTAGACAATTTAAAAAAAAAATATTTCATAGTCAAAATATGCGTCTACTGCTGTTTTGAACTCCTCGTTTGTCAAAAAATTTTCGACAACCTCTCAAGTGCTGTTTCAGCCTAGGGAGCAGAAAGAAATCTGACGATGCTAGATCGGGTGAATAAGGCGGATGCGTTAATAGTTCAAAGCCACAATTGTGGATTTCAGCCATTGATTGCACAGACGTGAACAAATTGATTGTGAACATGGACGTCAATAGCAGATCTCGAAGGCCTTTCTAATCGGGGTTCATCTTCACACTCTGTCTGCCATGCTTGAATTCTGCTAACCATTTTTTGAAATGAATAAGACAAAGCAGAAACCCCTAATGTACTGACAATAATATCATGGATGGCTTTCGGTGATTGCCCGTTCTTATTTAGGTACCTAATAGTGCTCGATGTGTGGTCCATTTGCTGAAAGCATGTCCGATCGCTTTCTTGAAAAAAAATCTCAATGAATTATGGCACACGTTTCAAACTTCACACAATTAACTACTCTGAACTGAACTAAACAATGTACCCCACATTTGATTTTTGGAACTGAATGGATCTGTGTTAGGTCGAGTACTTTTCAATTCGTTAGAAAATTTCATAAACATAAATTAATAAAAATAATATGTTTATGAAAAAAATGTGGGTAATCGCAATAAACCCTTCGACGTAAGCTCGAGCTCAGTTTTATCTATCTCTGTTCTCAAAGGTTTAGTTTTAGATATTCGTGAGCACGATTCGGCGTATTTGGGACCTATAGCTCTCTAACAGAGATAGCCTTTCTCTAGAGTTAAGTTTTGATTGTGTCTTGCACTTTCATCATACTTATTTTTTCTTTGTTATATATCAAACAACGATCCGAAACAATGGGAGACCGTTGTACACAAAGAGCGTGAATGTGTCGAGTGCAAAGCCACTTAACTTCGACATCAGCGGCGGTACCAACTGCATCAGAGCGCTCACATCACTGCTCTACATCTGGGCTTTTTTAACATGCTATTTTGTAGAAATGGAAAGTTGTATCTGACAAATACACCTTGTATGTGTGGGTGTTGTGATTTCGACGCCGTATATAAAATAAAAAAAATGTATGTAAGTATCTCACTAGCCTATTAACCATAATTAGCTCGCGTATTATGTTTGCCAGGGGCCGCTTGCACGTACCTGGTTTAAATTTCATTATGAGTTAACCTGACAAATGTAAAGAGATGAAACCATGGTGAGGAGTTATAGGTAGGATAGTACCCAGAATAGAAATCTCAGTTGCGAGTTAGGCGCTGTACGGGCAGTGTCGTGAGCGTGGAACCGGTCGGCACCATAAAATTTGTAACCACATTGCTAATAATTTAATAAAACGTGTTTATGTATTAGTAAGATTACGTGACTTCACCAACATATTCGATCTTACCAACTGGCCACGTTACATGAACAATCTCACATCATTATTTTAATTTTAAGAATATATTTTAATGTTTTATTTCACACCACTACACTATTGACTACACAAAAACAGACGGATAAAATGGAAATCAAATATGAAGACTTAGGTTGAAATTTATGTTGTGATGTTTATGTCGAGAGTAAAAGACAACCGTGGCCTATAGACACTAAGTTGTACCTCCCCTCCGGACCGGAACGTGGCACTGTCGTTATGGCGACAGGAACAGGATACCTGTCCGGGCAAGTTACTGCAAAACACTCCACTATCAGTAGTGGTCTTGTTGTTAATGACCCGTTACATTCATACTCGCCTCCAACGAGCTGCCTGACAGGGGCCTGTAGCGGACAGGTGACCTATCGCACACAAGTAGCGTAAGCATTTAATACAGTTTATACTTCTTTTATTCCAATTTGGTTGACTAATGTGAAAAAAATGGCAAAAAATGGCATGAATCAGAATGTGAATAGTTCTGTACCCGGGGAGATGTAGGTTGCCGTTCCACCATTCGCTTGGATATTATCCAAAGGTGGTATGAAGAGTTTCCGAAATCTACGTGTTTGTTCGAGAATTACAATTAATGTGGAGGAAGCTTGGCAGTTTTGTAGGGAAGATAATGAGAGGCAGTGTTTTGATTGTTCGGAGTGACTTTTGTTATAAAATGAGACATAGGTATTAAATGAAAAGGTTACGTACAAGAACTCTAAAACTATACATAACGTAACCGTGACACTGCGGAGAGCTGCGTCGTACTCGCCGGTCACGATGTTATTTGTAACTAGCTGCAGTTGCCGGCGACTTTGCCGAGGTAGTTGAGACGTACGCTCCTCCAGAAACGATACACTAACTCCAAAGAATAATCCAATCATCAAAGCATTTTTAAACACTGTTTCCGCATTTGAGTTTAGTTTTCGCCGCGAATTCTCTGTTATGTGTTCTACCAATTGAAAACGGGTGCCAAATTTGAGTTTAGGAAAAAAAAGATGTGGGCTGGAGCCGTATCTAGTGAATACGATGGTATTTGTTGAGTTTTTTGGTAGAACTTTCAGAATCAGAAAAATATTTATTCACTTGAACCATACAAGTGGTATTTGTGCGCGTCGACATTTTTTTAAACTACCGCCGGATCGGAAAGATACACACACACACACTGATAAGATCCGGCGAAAGAAACTCAGCGGGCTTGTCTTTTTTTAATAATAATAATTACAATATAAACTAGATTAAAAATATAAATTACAATCTTACCTACTTTAACTTAAAAGGTACAACAAATCACATTACAAATTGCAGTGGGAGATTGAAACCTCTATCCCCAAGCATGTTCATCTTCCAAATACTCTTGAAATAAATAGCTTGTTTGACATAATGTTGCTTTTATACTTTTTTAAAACTTATTTAAAGGTAGATATCTAATATCAATGGACAGCTTATTGTAGAAACGTATACATTGAACCAAAAAGGATTTACTAATTTTATGGAGACGAGTTTTGTATGCGGCTAGATTATTTCTATTCCTCGTATTGACATCGTGAACATCACATTTTTTTTGTAAACATACATAGATTTTATTTAACATACATTTAATTCTCATAAATATAAGCCTTCAGCTTACCAATATTAAAGCTAGCAACTTTTACATATTTACGAAATGTAGCAGCTAGCAACTTATACATTTAAATAAAAAAAAAACCGCGCGCGCACGCAAGTCGCGACCTTAAACAGTGAAATTTAAAATTGAATCAATCCGCCGCGTGTGCTAGTGCAAAATTTTGAAGAAAGCAGTAATAAGAAGGACAGGTCAGTCGAATTCCCTTATTCCCGCATCGAACCATCACCTGCTGAAGTACGGTCAACCGCAGGTCTGTCTGATACAGACCTTTATTTTCTTAATTCGCATACCGCGGTTCAATGGTGCATTTCCTTTACGTACCACATTTGTGATCCTTCGAGACGGATTTATTTATGCATCAACACTAACTCCCACAAACAGAGACGATCTAGACCACAGTGGCGACACCGTAATATGTGCAAAAATATGTTATTACGCCATTTAAATTATAATCCTAAAATTAAACATTTGCAATAACCCCTTATAATGCAATTTTTATTAATTTTATAAAGAGTGAAATTTTTTTCTTTCAATATGTCGGTCGCGGTCACGTCGCTCATTATCATTTAATGGTCACAGGTCGTGGAGGTTACATAAAAATATATCGATTTACTTTCATTGTTGCTTACCTTAAAGCGTTTAAATATACTGACCAAAAGACTCGATTAATATTTTCTTCAATGTTGTTTTTACACCTCGACCACCCAATAACACCCCTCCCTTTCCATCGGACTTTAAAATACATTGAGGTTATAATATCAGTATAGTATAGTTTTTACTCTATTGTACAGTAACTTATATATTATATACAGTAGAGTAACTTATATATTATATAAGTTACTGTACAATATATTATATTATAATATATACACATTTAGCTTTTGTTTTATTTCTAATTACAGTATGTTCGATATCTGTGTTGTTCACTGTACACGCATGATAATGGCAACAATATAAAATATGCTCGTCTGAGTACAATGAGGTTTTACTTAGGAGTAAACGGAGATAGTGGTCAGAACATTTACCAGAATCACATCATGGTTCGATTGCGAAAATTCCGTATAGTCAGCTGTTATTTTTTCTCAAATATACACTTAAAATCGTAAAAAAATTTTCGAAGTTAAAATTAAGACACTAAATATCTAATGATGGCAAGTGCCAGTGACAAGTTTGTCACGCAAGATTTTTGCGTAATTTTGACCCTTTAAGCAGTACACGCAATGAAAGCTCTAAAAAATAAAAAAAATTGGGGATGACGCCAGGCCCGGTGGGTCTCCGATTATAATATCTGTCATTTTTTAAAATTATTGTATTGAGCCCGGCCCATGTAAAATATGTGAAGTTTTAATTCGATCAGGCTTTTTAAAGTGGACCAAAACATGTTTTAAGATTCCATTGTACTCAATATACCGTTAATTAGCTCGTGCTTTTGTACCTATACCTAACTAAGGTACCCGTTAAACACGAGTGCGACGTTGTCAATTTTCATCTTTGTGTGTCTCTATCATACAAGTTGGTCAAGTGTGAACAGAGATATCTTCGATTGCAGAAATATATAGCTCAATATATCATTTGATACTGGTAATATTAAACGAGTACCGGTATTAAGCCGTTACACCTATAAGTTATACCTGCACTAGCCTAGTCCTAGTCCTAGTGCATTGGTCCTACAAGTGTATTAGTATAGGTATCTTTAAGGCCAAAACTACCGGTCCCCAAAAATAACATGTATTACGAACCCTCGCGAGTAAATATTTACCCATTAAAGTGTACTATTAAGAAATATTCGGTAGTTGGATTAATTTGGTGATTGATGTGTGTCGTAACAATATAGGTACAGAACGAGCACAGGGCCCGACTGGTGTGAAATGCAATGGCGGCGCGGGCGGCCGTGGACCGTGGAACGTCAGTTATAATTACTTTGTTACTGTATGTACATAACTAATTATTTATTTTAGGTCACACTAAATGTAAACACAACTTACGTACTTAATTTTTTGGTTATTTATTATTAATTATTTTTCTTATTACGTGCGTGGATATGTACCGACTGTCAGAAAAATATTAAATGAACTTACAGAATGGATCTCTTGGCAATTACGACCTACAACAACATTTAAGGTTTCTATAGGCTGCTCTTATCTCTTACCATGAGGGAGCCGCGTGCTTTTTGCCGTCTTTGGCTATTAAAAGAAAGGTATACGGTCCTGGCACCGTAAAAAGTCAACTATTAGTACTGTGTATTTAATTTTTTGCCTTAAATAATAATATGGTATGGACAATTCTGCCCCCGATAGCAAAAAAGACGCATCTAACACTTTTTCCAAATTTGAGTTATATAGATTATCGGAATCTGAAAAAAAGGCGCATTTGTCTGTATTTTTAATATATTGCTAACTACCTCCTGTGCGGTTTTTGCGCAACAAAATAAGGTGCTTCTGTACGCCTCATTATACCGGATTGAAGAAAAAAAGACGATTTTATTTAAAACTTAATTGAAAAGTCACATTTATATAGATAACTTCCTAATACTTTGTAGTTTCATTTTAAGTTCAGTAATAAAAAAGGCGCATATTTGTCTCTATTTCTAAGAAGAAGACAAAAAACGCAAAATTATCATTTGCGTGTAATGAGCTAATTGAAAATATTTCACATTAAGAAAAACGTCCGCATGTAACCACTTGTGCCCTATTTATATAACTAAATAGTTTTTTTAATAAGTATCTTCACGCCCGTATCCCCGAAAAGGTAGGCAGATGCACAACCAGGGCACCCACGACTAGCTGAAGACACTAAGTCCCACAATGTGATAGGTGGCAAGCCTATCGCCAACCGGGCACATATCCAATCCCGAGCAACGTTTTTTTTTAATTAGAAAATTGGAAAAACCAAATTTTTTTTGTTGCCCGGCCCGGGCATCGAACCCGGGACCTGGACCGCTATATAGATAGTTAGTTTTTTTATTCTTAAGAAAAAAGGCGTTAATACTTATATGCCTCCATTTCTGTTAAAAAAATATTCTGGATAGATAGACGAAATACTTAGAGGAAAAGTACAACTAATAACAAGTGTTTGAAATGTAAAAGACGCATATAGCCATTTACGTTTGTTCACTGAAGTATATTATATTTTTCATCATTTTTTATGCTGAGATGAAACAGTTTTTTCGTTATTTTTATTACATTAATTTAATTAATTTATAATATAACTAAACCAAGTAAAAGCCTCTTTAGTAGGCATTACTTTCAAGTTTTGAATATGTAGATATATTCACTGTCTAGAAGACAGCAAGAAATTTCCTGTTTCGTTTATTAAAACATTTATTTCTCCGTTTTTACGTCTAACTATCGGGTACAGAATTGTTTAATAACGTATCTAAGGTAAGAAAATCGCTACTATAGACAGTTGCCAGGCAACCAATGTTATTTCAATAATAAACAAAAATCCATGAACATGAACAAAACTGTAGTCAGTTTAATTCTATCTGAAATTGCTCGTTAGTAAAATTGCAGAACCAGTGAATATATCCTGAATACAATATCTCTACACCCCGATTTCTAATCTCTACACATACCTAAAAATTCAGACGTAATGGCATACTGCTTTATTTGAAGTAGGAATATAAACGTTAATTTAAGTGCTACAGATGAACAACATTCTGCTGAATATGCAATTTATTTAGAAATCAAAATGTCTTAAAGCGAAACCGCAATAATTGTTTCCAATCGGTAGACCATCAGGTGTAGGTACGAATTACTTTTACTTTTACTTTTTTTACTTTTTTTTTATGTTGCGTGGTTTTTATTTTATGTTTCAGTCCTTAAATTGAATAAGAGCTACTTGTTACTAGCTAGAGTGCACCTAACTCGGAACAAAATAACACTGAATAGTACATCCAACTGCAAAAGAGGGCACAGCTACAGAGTTGAACTTTTTGAAAACGATTGTACTTTTAATCAATGTATAAATTGAAACATCAAATAAAACATTTTCATGCAAAATGTTGTCAAAACGGGTTCATATGGCTTGCACTGTCCAAATTTTATCAGGTGTCATGTAGAGCTGCGCTCCTAACTCTTCATGCTCTTACTCGAGAAGTCCAGACTTCACAAGTAACACACCTTAGTCAAAATACATGGCCCTCATTTCATATTTATTATCAAAAATATTTAACAACTTACTCCGATGTGACTGTACCGAATCGGCTAAGCCATAATTATAATTTAAATGTAAATTATATGTCCTTTAGTTGGCACAGTGCAGCAACTCCACCAGCAGTACCACCGCCTTATCTGTTCCTGTCGCCATAGCACGCTTGCTATTGTGTTCTGAGCTAGAGAGCAAGTGAGAATCTTTGTACCCCCGATCGCAACCAACTTCCTACTGTAGGCAACGACTGCTGAAAGATAGTCTGTTACGCCTTAGCGCGGCTAAAGGACGAAAAAGAACTTCGTTCCTAATGTGCTATTCTCAACACACGCTTTTTAATGTGACCAATCAGCGAAGAAGAGAAACAATAAGAGAAAATCGTGACATACAGACACCATAGATGGTACAGTTACGTCGCTGTCCTGTGGCCAAGGTGGTAGGCATATTGTGCAAGTCTTACGGCTCCCCTACCTCACCGGACGGAGAAATGGGTAAGGCGATGATCTCTTTAACCTTCGCTCGTCTATTCTTCTTAGCTGTCTCGAACCAACACAGAGAAAGGCTGTTCTAATAGTTATCATATTATCATAAATTAATTGCGAAATTAAATTATCTGACGCAACAGCACATTGTGATTGTGCTCATTGGTGATTGTTTACAAAACAGTTGCATTATCCGACGTATGAATCAGCTGCGTATTGTTTGCCGCCAACGTCTTTCGGCGACGAACCGCGCCCCGTGACATTGTTCATGCAAAAGCCTTTCTGTATCTTTTGCTTTTACGATTTAAACCGCTGGACCGCTGGTTAAAACACAGGGCACTTGCCTATCCTACAAAAATCCACCTCCAAAAAACGCAATGGATGAAAATTTGTATGAAAATCAAAGCTGCTGTTCAAAATGAATTCTACGGTGACGAAGTAGCGCGTGAACAGCCAGCACAAAATAATAAAATCAACAGAGAGTATCTCGCAGTTTCATCCGCAACAGAATGTTGTAGCCGTCATTTTACTTATTCTATAGTCCTCGTCAAGAATTAGGCAAGAACTTTTTAATTTTGACTTGAACATACGCGTATTATTTTGCCGTAAACGGTGTTGTTAAGTAGTTATTTGAGAAAAGTCAAGGTCCAAAATAATGGGATCGTTTTAATTTGAGGTCTTAATGAAAAAAACATCACCATTTCTATTTTCATCGCAATTAGTCTTTAAAGCGTTCAGGCATATCTCCAGGAGAGCCTTAAAACAAAAAATTACGTAATTAACTGTGTTCTGATAACTCTTCTTCTCAAAATATGTCTCACTTTAATGAGTAAATAAGAAAGTCGACTTATAAATAAATGTTTTTTAAACGATAGTGACTGGTTATCGTGAGTTGAAGTTTGTTTGTTCATGTCTCATCAACATATCGTACTCTAGACGTCTGATTAGATAGAACATATTGACAAGAAAAATATTCTCTGTTTAGTAGGAAATAGCTGAAATGAATCTTTTGCAAATTGGCGATAGCAACATTTTATTTTCTTGTAATTTTGTTTTGAATTTACGACTAGACTTATGAGTTTGCATATAATTTTTTTAGCAATTCGAAACGACTCGTCCGGATTGTTACCACCGCCTTACCCCATCCTGCTGCCATAATGTCAATTCTTGCCGTTGACGTATTCCGGTTCGGAGCGTAAGGTAGCCGGTAAACTTACTTTTGTTCTGGGCCTAACATCCCGGCCTCAGGTTGGCAACGCGCCATTACCACCTTTGATGTCTCAAGGCGGCGTGAATTTCTTACAATCAGGAAATCCGTCTGGTTGTTGCCTTCCAGTATCATAAAAAAAATCTCCTGGTTCATTCTTAACAGTGCCTTCTGTACTTGTCTAAAAATTAAAACAGTGCAAGTGCAATCGAATATAAAAAAAAATATTTCTGATTTGATTTAAGTGATATTTAAATAAAATGTTAGAATTTATTAGAATCATCTATCGGTGATCAACTAACATATGAAAACTATTATCTATCCTTATTTGACCTCTTTACATGACAAAAGACAAATTGTCTGCAATGGGAAATATTTGCGACTCGTGTTTTCGCAAACTTGTTAGTTATGTAACTTACGAAACCGGCGCACCAATAAGAAAATCACAACAACAATGATAACATAATTTCACTGTTAGACTTTATTAAATTTTTATTGTAGACTGGCAAGTGACCCAGATGTCAGCGACGCCATTACTTCTTAGGCGGAGCAGATAACTTCGATGCAACCAACAAAAGTTAAAATTGCTTTTACAGCATTTGGTGAAAGGCTGGAGGCAACTATATGACATTCAACCTAGAAGGTTAGGGGCACTACTTAAGCGGCAATTTAATGTTTTACGTCAAAGTACAAGTTTTACAATAGTAAGCTTTTTATTATTAACTAACGTCCCGCCCCGGCTTCGCACGGGTACAAAATATACATATAAACCTTCCTCTTTAAACACTATCTATTAAAAAAACCGCATCAAAATCCGTCGCGTAGTTTGAAAGATTTAAGCATACAAAGGGACATAGAAACACAGAGGACGCGACTTTGTTTTATACTATGTAGTGATAGTGAAGAGTTCAACCATCTCGCTTATGCACAAACTTCTATTATCCCTAAAATAATTAAACACCGCATGTATAGTCAGAGTGTTGCCGCTGTCATTCACACAATATGCAAAATGCCAAACGAAAGACAGAACGGACAGTTACAGTTATTTTACTGATATTTTCTAATAATAATTGTCAATAATGTAGGGAGAGAAACGTAAGATTTTCTTTTGACTCTTTTAAATAACTTTATAAATAAACGTATGTAAAGTATTTTAATTATAAGTTTATATATAAACGCCTTGACAGTTATCTATCCACGCAAAAAGTATTATTATTATATATTAATGCGAAAACTGCGTAATGTGTGTTTTTACTATCATTAGATTACGCGTGTTTCTTCCTGGTTCCACCTAATCTATTGATCGATAGGTGACGCATACCCGCATTCTGTCGGTATCTACCCGTATGACACCTAAGTTAATTACACTAGGTTTTGTGATAACGTTTGTTAACATTTATTGATTTAGTTTGTTTAACAATATGCCACGTCATTTTAGTGTTAACCCAAAACGTTAAAGTAAAATCAAACCGTCTTACTAATAAATATAGACTAAAGTACTCCAACATTTAAGTTGCCATTATACACTACACGGCAAAACTAACTGTCTTATTAATAAATGTGGTGTAGTGTAGGTGTAAGATTAAGTTGATATTATAGTCTGTATTACATTGTAATAAAGACTATGATACCAGGTTAAACCTTGGAGTACTTTACTCCGAGTTTATTAATAAGGCAGTAACTGTATTGCCGTGTACTACACACAGTAATATCAACTTAGACGTTGGAGTACTTTAGTCTATCTAGCAGATAGAGGGACTAAAACTCCTTCACTCGTAATTTCGTTTCTTCGATGATACTGAACAGTTTTAGATGAAGCGTTATCCGGTGTTTTTCTGCCTCTCTCTCGTCCACTGTGGAGTAGTCCATCTGCCTTCCTGGCGGGCAGATCGTAAGAGGCGAGTAATTATATGGGTCATACTCATACCGACAAGGTCACTGTTTCATGGTTGAACTGTTCTGTGCAGTAATTTGCCTGGGCGGGTGTCCACCGTCTTATCGCCACCGTAACTGTTCCAGTTTGGAGGGTAGGGTAGTCGGGTGGTACGTACAACGACGCACGTGTAACATAGTTAGTGTGTATGCCTGTACCACACACATGTTGTCTTACCATGTAATTGTTCGCTCTATTGCTTGAAGCAACAGACCTAATAAAATCGATTCTGAATTCTAATGTGTTATTGTCATGGCAACACTTACCGAGGCTTTCCATAGCATATGAAGGGTACCCGCGAGTTGGCCTATTTACTGAGGCCGCTGACGACCCTGCAACTTTCCTCGACCACGGAGGTCGCAACAATTGGAGGCGCGTTCGTTGCGATATATTCGTGAAAGAATGCGATGTCGGCAGCTTGCACGCCCCTCCGACCTACATTAAATGACTTCATTCTGAATTCTGCTAAATACGTTTTAAACGTAAACATTTGGGCCCGCCGCATACATACGAAATTACTTTATAAAGATGATGATGTAAGTATTATCCAAACGGTTCTAATCACGCCCTCCACAAAGGTGACCTTGGTAGAAACTTTGTTTGAAACGTATCAAAATTTGCATCTTTTAAATCTACGTTAAACGCGGATGCAAACCAATGTTTCCGTTCCCGTTTCTACACTTCGAAACAAAATGTCGCCCATGGGTACGAACGCATACTGACGTTTCGTTTGGATTTGCATTTAATTTTTTTTTCGAAACGGAATTCCGTAACAACATTCGGAATGTATGAGCCTGCCTCGTTAAACTGGATTACCAACAACTGTTACATGTGTTGATATTTTTAAGAAACACACGTACAACCGCCGAACCTTGCTAATATTGAACCGAGTTTATACAATTTTGTAATATTATGTACTAGCTGACTCGTCGAACTTCGTGTCGCTTGACATATTTTGCACAAACTGTTTGTGCCTGACAAAATTATTCTAAGATGTACTTCTTACTAACGCATGTAATTGTACCGTTGGCTCTGCACAATTCTGTCCGGTGTAACGATATCGAAATCAAACGTTCGAAGTTCAGTACTTCGACATAGCGATCTTTAGCACTTCCGTACGTCGATTTTATGAACATTCTGTATACAATACTTCGTCACACCGTACTGCCGAACTCACGTACTTACATCGCACTATTGGACACTATGAATACGGTACATCGACATTTCAAATTTCGATATTCCGATAGTGCAGTCGTAGACCGTAGTTTACAAATTATGGCCATAACAAATAGCAGTATAGCAAGAATCATCAAGCTCAAAATAGTCGTGTTGTACTAGCCGTTATACCCATTGAAAAAAAGCTTGGTTTTTTGTCTACTTGCTGATTTGTCTGTTAGTTTTTGCATTACAAATTTCAATATGATATAATTGTCTGGAATAATAATAATAATTGGAAGAACGAATTATCTGGATTACACTTCCACCCGCTTTGACACGAGTTTTGCGGATTCACATCACTTTTCGTTATAGTTGGAGAACGTGGCCTTAACGTTAATTCGAATTTGGCAAAATGAAATAGAAATGAGTAAAATAAAATTAACAAATGAAAATAGAAACATGACCGCATTCAATGTGTAACGTATTCATGTAAAACCATTTTAGAATTTTAATCATCTACTTATTCCAGTCAAAGCAGCGACAGTACCATACAACTTTAGTTGTACTGGAGATTATACTCTGAACAAAAACCTGTTTTTTTTTTCTTTATGATATTGGAGGGCACACAAGCAGACGGATTTCCTGATGGTAAGAAATTCACGCCGCTTAGAGACACCAAGAGTAGTAATGGTGCGTTGCCTACCTGAGGTCGCGATGTTAGACCTCGAGCAAAAGTAAGTTTACCGGCTACCCTACCCTCCAACTCGGAACACGTCATGACGTTATGGTGGCAGGAATAGGTAAGGCGGTGGTACCAATCCGGGTGAATCGCTACGAAACTGTACCAGCTAGTCAGATGTCACGGTGTTAGTGACGGTAAGCCTATGCTCGCCTTCTACGAGCTGCCTGGCAGGAAGGCAGATGGTCTATTCTGCAAAGGAGCCCGGACCAACACGGAGAAACCTGATATAAATTTCCATCAAATACCAAATATTGTTTTAGATGATGATGTAGTGTTGGAGAAAGTGAATGAAATTGTATATCTTGGTTGTACTTTTAGCAGGGATGGAAGGTGCACCGCGGTTGTAGAGAAGAGAGTGTGTACAGGAAATAGTGTGAATGGAGCGTTGGGTAAGCTATATCAGTCGGTTAAAACAGTTTGTCGTGTCGTAGCGGTTTTAAGTTAGCACAAGTTTTGCAATGACAAAAGTCGGCCGTCTTCGTGCGGCGCGGACCGAGGGCTATTGGAACTTATATTGAGTTACTAATTAAAATGTAATAAGTGAACGTTTTATGCTTTTGAGAACTTTCTATTTATTTTCTTGTTTACCAGAAATTTAGATTTTTCCAAATGCAAATTTATGCAAAAAAAATTTAGTTTTCGTTTTGTAAAGCTTCACACCATTACTATTTTTTGTGTCTGTGGTAACGTAATATACAATCGAATAATCTTTTTTTATGATTTGTCTTAAGCCGATACGAAAAGTATATTATTAAGAAACAACTGCCATGTGATGAAACTGGGAGGAAAATTGCAGGCGCCGTGATACATTTAAATAACATCCAAATTATTTATTTTGATTTCTCCAAATTTCAGAGAAATAAATAATCTCGCAGGACAGGATTTGAACCTGTACTCTTTTGCCTCAAGCCGACGAATGCTCTAACCATTTGAGCTACTGAGGATTCAAGTCCTGCTACGAAATTTTTAATTCCTTTCTTTACTTTTAACTACTTACTTACTTATTTTAATTTGTTTTATTTTCTTCCACTTGCTTTATTAATGTTGATATCTATTATTAAGAAATTACGACCTAAATAATATTTGTAGAATATTGTCGTGGCGGTTGTATACGGTGTTAACGGTTTCTCGTCTTCGAAAAGTTTTTGTGACAGTCGCTGGTCGTCTATATTAAAGTTGTGCTCTTCGCGTCACATTTTATCGTACCCTTCTATCATTTTTTTATAATAAAATAGTTTAAACCTAGAATCTTACGTAAATCACGCATATACACGAGCGTTGGATTTTATCACTTTCATTATTATTTACTTGAAAAGAACGATCAAACGCCTTACGTTTTTAATGATTCACAATACCTCGTTGTTTATATAACGCGGCCGTATCATGATTATAATCATAATTTTATAAACTTTGGTTTTCAGTTGTTATTGCCCGTGTATTTTATGCCTTACAATGTCAGCAGATTTATTACAGTATTTGTTTCATCTATGTGTTTCAGGTATTAAAATAGTTTACATTCACAAATCATAATAACAAATTCGGATAATTTTATGGAAATTGTATTATTATTATCTTCTATACCATATGGAAAATCCCCATTTCGCGTGGTCATCGCATCACAACTGAACGGATGGACCGATTTTGTTAATTATTTTAGTTATTAGTTAATGTCAGGAGAAGTTTTATGAAAAGAAAAGAAACGGGAAAATTGCAAGGGAAATGTGAAACACAATGCTTTATTCCATATAAACTGTTAGTAGTTGTTGATGTCAAGCGAT
>NJDC01001637.1:7332-20562 GCA_002245475.1 Calephelis virginiensis | reverse complement strand
CCAATAATATATCTGTGCACAGGATAAATATGAGAATGAGGTATAGGATAGGCCGGCGGATACGCAGCTATCTAGATTGCTTGAAATCCATTAGATTGAGATACATTAATAACATTGGCCGTTAGACGACATAATTAGAGATTATGAGTAAAACAATTCCAAGCTTAAACCTGTCGTAAACTTAGAGGGCGGTGCGAGAGAGCCGATGCGCGCTGCAATCAAAATGAAAAACAGCGTATCTTCGAATTCACGTAAAACGTAGCGTATATGGAAAAAAAACACTACCGTGCCCCTTATGTGGTCATCTTGGCAACATTTTACATGAAATGTAATTTGGTGGGATATTACTTTGTAAATTTAAGCCTTGAAGTTAATTTGTCTGTATTTATAAATAAGACGGGTTTTTATGGTAATGGAAGGTAAACAAGCAGATGGATTTCTCGAAGCTAAGAAATTCACGCCGCCTAGAGACACCAAAGGTGGTAATGGTGCGCTGCCAACCTGAGGCCGGGATGTTAGACCTCGGGGAAGTAAGTTTACCGGCTACATTACCCTCCGAACCGGACGCGTCACAACGATGGTATGGTGGCAGGAATAGGTAAGGCGGTGGTACCAATCCGGATGAGTCGCTACGAAACTCCACCACCCAGTAGGATGTCACTAGGTGTTAGTGACGGTAAGCCTATGCTCACCTTTTACAAGCTGCCGGGCAGGAAGGCAGATGGTCTACTCTGCTAAGGAACCTGGACCAACACGGTACACAGTTCAGGTTTAGCTTAAAAAAAACAAGAAATTGTAAGTAGATTCAATAATGCATTTGCGTAATGACCGCCGTAATCCACAAAGTGAAGCCGTACGTGGCAGTTAATTACCTTCTTTGTTGAATAGGGTTAAGCGTAAGCCGACAATAGTATATATATAATATATAAATGCGCACGTGACTGTCTATTTAGGTTATGGGTTTCTAATGTGTCGAAGTGTCGCAGTGAGGAGTTGGGAGGGGGGCACGAGAAATCGCGTGATTTGTGAAGTCCAATGGTGATTTGTGGACAAACCTCACTAAATTAAGGTAGCTGGTGAAAGTCGGAAATAATGGGTTGACCCTTTGAATGGTTCTTTTCATTTCAATTTGTTAAAACAATTTGTGATTTGTAATATTTATGGTGTAAAATGTGTTGGCTAAATGGCCGTTACGGTATCTCTTTTAACTTTCCAACGACCCCGCACTCAGAGATGTCAATCAATATTCAATCTATAATTAAGTCACAATTTTGTTGAAAATTTCATCTAAATGACTGTCTGTCTCTGAGCGCAACCGTAAGAGTTCTTAGAAAAATTCATTCCTCAGTGATATGGGACCAGGAAGAGATGCCTATCGATGTCCATTAATGTTTGGTCTGTTCCGAAAGTCTTACATAATTTTCCATATTAACTATATACAAATAAATTCCATATGTATGTATATTTAAGTAAGGATACTTGGAACTGTCGGTACCCCTTTGACGATGCACCTAAATCTATATCCTGCCACACTATAGTCTTCATCTACTAGCACCAGGTATCCATAACCATTATACCAGCACGTTAAATGGTCATAACGAGTTCAATTATGAAATTATTCTATCTTTGAATTGGATTTACATAATATTATTTGCTGGGTAAACAAAGTACGTACTAGTTACGTAGTTTTATCGAATGATATTTTAATTGTTCTTCAGCTTCAGTGCTTCTTGCTAGTTCTTCCTTCCAGAGGCAACCTTTTGAACCGGTGGTAGAATTATTTATCGTAAACAATTGTAATATTATGTTTACATTCTTGTACTGTATGGGTAGGTAGGAGATACCTACACAAATTTTAATGTTAAATTTTATAATTAGGTACATAATTAATTTACCAAACATTTTGATTTCTTTGAATGAAATGAGAGATTAAAAGTTAATTGTTTTGTTTTAATATTCTATATTAATTTGAGAAAGAGGAGAGGAAGAGATAGAGAGCTTATTTGTATTGCTTTAGTTATTGTTCCAGGAAAATTAACAACTGTTATATTACATTTTACATTGACCGCCTCGTCGGTCGAGTGGCTAGCGTATATGCCTAACTACACCGATCAACCGCGAGGCTCGGGTTCGATTCCCGACGGGGGCAGGCATTTGTGTAATGAACATTCAGATGTCTGTATTTCCGGGACTGGGCGTTTAATAAATTTATTCTGGTATCTATTTAAGTATTTCTATGTATTAGAATCGTTGACTAACACCCATAACACAAGCATATAACTTGCTTACTTTGGGGTTATATTCAATTTGTGTAACTTGTCCAGGTATATTTATTTATTTACATGTCTGACGACAAAATGAATTCCCTGATAGGTTTTTGTGAATTTTTACACCAATTTATAGTTATTGCCGGATTAAAAGATTGGTGACTGGAAGTACAACCAAGATGTTTTATGATGCGGCTGAGGAAATATGGTTGTGTCGTAGAAATACGGTATCTTTGAATACCAGCTACAAAGTTATAGGAGGCCATTTTTTTGTTATCCAACACAAGTTGTCGATTTAGATTACGATGTCAATTAATTACCTTTTGATATAGCTAATATGTCAGAACTTATTTCTTATTCTTCAGGTCACTAATATATATATAAAAAATATTTGTTTTTATATCAATGCTGCGTCTCTACTAGAGCTAGTGTAACTCAATCGGGAAGGCCGATTTCAAAAATGAGTAAAATAACAGTAGGTTAAAGACAGCAAAAGGTATTCACTTTCTGTCCGGCGGAAGCGGCGCACGGTGGGCCGAAAATCGATCTTCATAGACATAGCAACTTGAATTCTTGAGGCTTGGTTTTTTTTTATGGATATGCGTATTGTTAGTCTTTACTATAAGGTCTTATATTTGTATAGCAGTATCTTTTGAACTAAAATAAGTCAAATAATTAAATATAAACAAACACAGATACTAAAACCAACTCTAAAATTTTTATAAGAGATATGTTAACCCATCAGACGTTGTCCTGTCTTAACTATAAATTCTGAAATTTTCCAATATTTCGCTAAACTCTTAAAATCTTTTATACGTATATCTAATTCTCGTGTCACAATGTTCGTTCCCGTACTCCCCCTTAACGGCTTGACTGATTCTTATGAAACTTTTTAGCATATTAAATTTTCAATATTAAAAAAAAATCTGCACCTGTAACCGTTATACTGAGTATACGAATTGGTATTCATAAACATTACTTGAGTGAATTCAATCACTATGCGTTTGTCAAAATCGACGAATATCTAAAATAGCTAACAAGCTACTTTATATTAAGGAACGCATAGCATCAAGTTGTTTGTGTCAAGTCGAAATTTTCAAGTTGTTTATTGACAATTGTACTCGTAAGTTAATAATTATAAGGCACCAAAAATTAATTGATTAAAATTAATTGGTTTATATCAGTTAGGAAGAGTTCAACCATTATATTGATAACATAAAAAAATGAGCAAATAAAAAACAAAACGTGATTTCTAAAATCCAGACGACTACGACTGTCCAAAAATAGGGGAAAAAGAATTAAAAATAAACATTACTAAATTGCGGCAGTCAGTAAAATAGATTTCTTGCCAAAGAGTATTTATATTCCTTGAAATAGATTATTTCGATTGAAATTTGCTATGATTTGACCATTGTGTCCAAAGCAGGGTGTAAACGCTATAACAAACGGACCAATCACAGAACTGATTTCAACACTATGAGCTCTCCTAGCTAAGTAGTAGGTTCTAAGTATTGTTTATGAATTGGATGGCTTGACGGAAGGAATGCATAGCTAAATGTCGTACTTCGCACAGCGTTGCTTCATTACTTAGTCAAGTATGCTTTTCTAGAATACGGGTGACGGGTGACGGAAGACACTAGTCTTCGGCTAGTCGCGGGTTCCCTGGTTGTGCCTCTGCTTAACAATGGTAACTTAACATTAAAAGATCGAGATCCTCGAAGAGTCGATTGGCATGAGAAGGTCACTCTAGGTGTGGGAAAGATCAGAAGATAGTTTCGGGAGAAAGAAAGTTTTTGGATTACGTTCCGACTCAACGTCAAACTCATTTTAATCCTTTGTCTCAAAAAATGTTTGTGCGCAGAAGTCGCAGCCGTTTTGCAGGTGACAGACTGCCGAGAAAGTTGTGATCTTTTTTATTTATTAGTAGAGTCCAGCCAGTATAAGATATAAGGTTGTATTAAAGACACTTGGCAAATGTACGTTTTGAACAATAGTATGGATGTATTATAATAACTTCAAGTTAATTTCCATGCTTTGATGGGGTTGCACTCCGAGATATACCTAAAAATGCGTTTTTTTTTCTTTTACGCAGATCCGAAAATAATTTTCAAGTGAAGATTGGCACATAAATTCTATAATACTGTAAAAATATAATAAAAATAAAATTCCGTAGTAGTTGTTTATATTAAAAGATATATCATTATTTTTGTTAAATATTTAAAAAAAGATGACTTACAAAATGGCACTTTTGGGGATTTTAATGGTTATATACTAGAGTATAGTATAAGTTAAATGCTAATGTATAGATACAATAGCATTTAACTTATACTAACTTTTCACCTTTGTGACTTTATTAGAAGTAATAGTTTTTCAATTAGTTCTAATAAAGTCAATAAGTTCTTTTTATGTTCTTATGACTTGAACTAAAGGCACTCGAGGGATTTTTACACATATTTAATAATGCACATATTCTTGGCTAATAACACATATAATCTACTAAAACACCCATAATATATAATAACTAAACTAAAACACCCATAATCCCCGATTTTGGATTTCAGCTTTTTTTCAAAAACTGAATTTACCTAAATAAATCATGCCAGCTTTTTAAAAGTTTTGTTTATATTTTCTAAATATGTTACATCTAGCCCACTCGATGGTCACACCGTGCTGTCGCTCAATGGGCCGCCCCCCTTATGACGGAACGTTGCTATCGAATGGAGAAACACTGGACCTCCCCATCAGGCGAGTCGTATCCATGCTTGCAGTCTTATTTCATGAAAAATATTGTAATTGCCTGTCTTATTCGGTCCGTCAATGGTGAATGGTGAAGTGTTTCGGGGAAGAAAGGCCCAGTTGGTATTAGTACTGATTGCTCTTTTACGGTCGCACTCGGAGACGTCAATCATCATTTAATCAGTCATTAATTCAACATTTTTTTGTACAAAATGCTGACTTTACTGTCGATAAACGTTAATTGACGTCTCTGAATGCGACGGTAAAACTCCGATCTCGATAAGCACTAGTTAGTGTTACGGAGTAATATAGTTCAAAGTCGTATTTATACGATATTCGCTTGGGATATTTCGATGTATTTTGAATCATAAAATTCGCGCTTTTTTTCTTTCCGTATATCCATGCTTTTATTTAGGTCGTAGAATCGAAGAAGCCGTAGACCAATAACAATTCCGAAACCGAGAGCCACGTCACGCGTGGAGGCGGACGGAGCAATGATTCAATCCGGATTAACAAAGGTGCACAAACCGGCCAGCGGTGGGTCAAGGACCAGGCGCTTAGTTGTCCAATCACAATAGGAAACTAGTTTATCGCTGTCATTACATTTATAACTTGACCAGATTGTTTCAGTCTTTTGTCATTAAATTGCAATGATCGCAAAACTTGTTGGGTGATTCTACTGATGAAATTGAACAACTTTCCCCAAGGAACCCATGGGTGATTCATAAAAAAAAGTATGGACTTTGTAAGGAAAACGATCAGCCGATCGGCTAATTCTACATACAAAGTCCATATTTTTTTTTTGTGCGATTCGCCCATGGGTTCTTTGGGGAAAGTTGTTCAGTTTCATCAGTAGAATCACCCTGTTAATGTATCGCTTGTTTTTTTTTATTTTTAGTCGAGACTAAGACATTAGTAATGAGACATTACGATGCAAGCAGGCCCAGTTTTAGTCGAGCAGACAAGGTTTTTATAGTCCGGGAAGGTTAAAGTTGAGGTTTATTTCAAATTTCAGAGTTCTTCGTTATGTATGCTGAAATTGACACGATAACCAGAGAAGAACAACTGCAATAAAAAGAGGGGGAAAACCTCTGTAGCCATTACACGGTTCAGAATCTGAATAGTGCTAATGTAACTGATTCATTAGTATTTTTTACCGACAAAAAAAAATGGAGGATGTTAATTCGACGTGTATATTTGTTTTTTATATTAGACAACGCACAACTTTTAACGACGTAGCCCTATTTAAAAATTGATGTTTCTTTCTTGAAATGGTAAGTCACGATTCCGAGATGGTCCCATATTAATTTTATCATGATCCGACTGCTGGTGTTTTGAGTTAGGTACAGTCAATAAATTAATAGTGCATAATTTGTTTATCTCTCTCTCTCTCTCAACACTATTAGCTGTCTTTCGAAACAAAAAAGTTTTGATAGCTTCTTGCGGACATCCCGGCCACAGGACAGCGACGCACCTATTACATCTATGGTGTCTACAGTATACGGTTTTCTCTTAACATCAAGAGAACCCTGTGCTTGTTATAAAAAAAATCTCTCTCTTATAAAAATCATGAAAATTCGTCTTGTTTCTGTCCCACAGGGGAAACCTAACATTTAGTTAAAATAACGCTGTAAGATATTTTTTTAACAATTTTGAAACTTATTGAATTAAGACAAACCAAGCAGTTTAGTTCGCGATACCCGACGAGGTGGATTTACAAACGTTTGGGTTTTAAAAGAGGAATTTCCCCAATTTTTGGGAAATTTGTTTAAGGTCAGCTGTTCTCACAGCACTGCTTCTTAAAATGGCGGGTAGTTTTTTTGCTTTAAGCAATAAAGCTCTTATTTTCAAATTATTTAGGTAATCGTCGTTTTGCTATTGTGAAAGGTAATCCCCTGAGAATGTTTTTTGATAAACTCAACTTTTTTTAAAACTTTTAAATTGTGAGACGGTATAACTTGGAAATAATTTCTTCAGCAATACGATGTCACCCGCTCGCATTGACCAATTAAATCAGCTGCCGTCTTCATATCATTACTTACTGCACTTTTGCGAGTACATTGCCCTGTCTTTAATGTCACATGAAAAAAACTTTTGTTTAAAATTTCTCAAATCTCAGTGTTAAGTTCAATCCTGAGTTTTTTATAAGTAATAAAAGATTTATTGCTTAGATTTGATTTTTTGATTTAGGTATCGCCCCTGTGATCTGGCGGTCCCATTTTAGCCGAAGTCAAGGTAACAGCTTCGATCCCGGGTCGGCAACAAAGTGAAAATGTACAGAAAACGTATTTGTTCAAAATTAAAACAATCGTTGCCCTGGATTGGATATGTGTTTGGTTGGCGATAGGGTTGTGGGACCTAGTGTCTTCGGCTGGTCGTGTGTGCTCTGGTTGTGCTTCTGTCTACCTTTTCGAGGATACGGGCGTGAATATACTACTTTTTTAAATTTAGCCAGACAATATGTATGTATGTTATGTGGCAGCAGGTTACCGACTTGTTGCGGACTGACTGTTGTCTTCTATCTATACATTATTATTTACTAGTGGCCCGCCCCGGCTTCGCACGGTTATGAAATGTTCATATAAATCTCTTTAATCACTCTATCTTTTAAAAAAAAACCGCATCAAAATCCGTTGCTTACTTTTAAAGATTTAAGCTTACAAAGGGACATAGGGATAGAGGAGGCGACTTTCTTTTATACTATGTAGTGGTTACACAATCGTATGAAAACTGACAAAACCTTGAACACGCCCTAGCAAACATAATTTAAATGGATTCAAGAACGTTTCTGTACCTAAATCCATTTTTGAAGTGAAAACTTCTTTAGCGGCGTTGCGCACATTTTTTGGAATGGGTAAAAACTTCTGGATTCGCGTCAGATTGTCAGAACGTAAGACGGCGCACTGCGCATGCGTGAATAAAACGGAGCGAGATCTAAAATAAAACGTAAATTCATTCCTGTTTTTGTATTGCTTAGATATTTCCGAAGACTATAGGATGTGCAATGGATAATACGCCGCAGTATACCTACCATTACATTCTTACAGATAGCAGATATGTATAATATCAATAGACATTGCTCGACTTGTTCCATCTTGAAAATAAGCTTAATGTGTAGACGAGCAATGTTTTATGTATAGCTAATATGACGACGCTTCTAGCCGTCACGTGGTCTTTAGCGAGTTTTTGTTAAGCCAAACGCAGGTTATTGATATGGAATTATATCATAATATTATGGAATGGTTAGGTTAGTGCAAAAATGCACAACGTTAATATTCAAGTTTTCACTTCTGCCGGCACTCCCGGAGTGCAACCTGTCTTTTTTTTATTTGAAATTCTTGTCTATTTGCTCCTTTCTTTGTCATTACACCACAGAATTGTTGGAGTCGGTCACAACGAAAAGGGATTATTTAATTTTGCTTGAATTAAACCTAGTTTATTAAATACTTGTTGAAGCGGCAGATTTCTTGTCCCAACTATTAATATTGACTTTTTGTCATATAAACCAAAATATCACAATAAATGTACTAAACAAAATTAGCAAGATTAGTCCACCATGTAGACGTGGTGCGATGACCAAGGGAAGGGGTGATTAATTTTTATATATGTATAAAGGATAAGACGCGTAGTGCCGTAAAAATGGTGTGCCACAAATCCGGTATTTTTTTTGATATAACAATTTGTAGGGTAAATTTGGTCACTTGATTCTGTGTGGGATCAGTTTCATACTGTTTCAATACAGCTTCTTATCCAATGATAACAATGCCGTACAAAAATAAATGATCAAAATGGACTCACTCTACCTGCACTTTTAAATTATCAACTTGAGTTCATGTGAGAATTCAAATTGGACAGCTTACAGGTGACGGCATAGTGCTGAATCTTATTATTTTATGCTCTTATATCGTCCTATATACGTCACCTGGTGGTTCACGTGACCCATCTATTTTTTGGCATGGGCCTGTAGTCTAGAAATGTAGATTCAATTTTATGTATGACACAATATAACGATACATTATATAGATCGATAGAGATTTATGAAAGTTTATGTCTCCAGTCATCAGTATTACTTCTAATGGCTTTTTTGTTTTTTATCCGCTTAAAATGCTTTGAGTCCAACACAACATAATCTTTATTTTTATATTTATAAGAATAAAAAAAATCAATTAAGTACAGAATAATAAACAAATAACTTATAGATTAACATATAAATGGCCATATTGTACGTATATTGCGCAGCTCTTTATAATACAGCAATAAAAATATTAAATAGTTTTTTAACACTTTGTTATGTTTAATATGAGCCCTTGCTTTTGAAAATGTACTCGAATCGTTTACTCTGGTGAATAATGCAAAATTGTTAAAACATTTTAATCAATTTTTTTGTCTCTAAGTTATTAAAAAAAATTAAGTTTCAACTATGTAGCTCCTATACATATTATATACTTGTAATTTATATATTAATGCGTGATGCTAAAACTTTGGACCCCTTTTTACGAAAATAGCGCGTACGGAGGAGCATAAAATTTGGCATATTTATAGTTTATGTGTAGGAGAAGTAAGTGCAGAATGCTAATATTTTTCATTAATAATGTTTATCAAGTACATTAAATCAATAAATAAAACATCCACACTACCATGCATTTGACACAAACAAACAAATATGTTGATGATGACGATAAAAGATTACAGATGGCGCACTAAAAAGTTTGGAAACAAAGTAGTTGGTCTTGAGAAATAAAGATGGCGTTCTTATCAACAAAACATTAAAATTTATTATGGTCGAACTTCGACCAATGGGCGACCACTAGTGTTATTAAATACAGGCGGGGTGGACAGAGAGTGTTGAATGCTGAGAGTCACGATCCATGCAGAGACCTGTCTGGCTTCGTCCACATCCATAGGTCTTCTCATACAAACACACCCGTTTCGGAGACTGCAACACCGCCCGGACCCCACCGTGGAATGTTAACGTGGGATGGTATCGATCTGTTGACTCACTGCTGCTACCCACAGTACTAGAAAACTAACATGCAATATTTAAGCTAATATTGTTACACAAGCTACGAACTAATTCTGAAACTTAGAACTTTTATACCCCAATGACAATTAAGCGATGGAAAACTCAAAAGTACCTCCTGGTGATCGAGATAGCTAAAATTTACAAAAAATAACCGCTTAATTATATGTTTAATTGCACAATTGTAATATCTCACGTTGCTAGTTCCCATAAAACCTGAGATGGTACTATTCTATGATATTGTGCGCGTACCGCGTATAAATGACGTATCAGCAACGTTACGAGAGAGGCACATTTGTACGTCGCTGTGCATGTGTCGAATGTCCTGTTCCATTTGTGAGAGACCGACGGCGTGCACACCGCGCAGGGCCCACACAGCCTTTTGTAACAAACGTGAGTTACGGCCAATGTTAATAATGCATATCTAAAGATGGATTTCAAGCAATCTAAATAGCTGCGTATCCGCCGAGCTATCCTATATCTAATTGCCATAGTTATCCTGTCCACAGATATGTTATTGACAAGCGTTAACATAAAAATGGATCAAAATATTAATTTTGGGACAGCAAGTTTTGGATTAGGATTGATTATTAATATTGGCCGTTAGCGGTCCACACCAAGCCGAACACGACCACCCCGCATTTGCGTGCTTTCGGTTTTCGGAAGCTTTCGGGGAAATTCCTCTCCTCTGCCGCGTTACTGACGTTCTACCTACTTTGTTGGTTCGGTGAGGGCTGAAATATTGTATATTTTTTACAAAGCAACATTTTTTTTTAAATGAAAACATGAAATGGATCTTGCGGTAACATAGAAACATTCAAACTTAAAATTTAGAAGGGGTTAAAACGCAAGAAAGTTACTACCTAGCTTAGCTTTGGACGAATTACACAAATTGGGTTAGGTTCGATTTGTGTAATTTGTCCAGAGTTAGTCAATGATTACTGTGGGTGTTAGTCAATGACACTAATACATAGAAATACTTATAATATATTATACCAGACCAATATAAATAATATAATAGTAGATGAAGCACAGTGTAATTTCAAAAAGACTCGAACGTGTGACTTCTTAATATTTTCGAAGTCGGTCAAAATGGTCGAATTTTCATCGATTTCTCTAACGTCATATCCAGACTTAATGGAAATGGGACAAGCTCGAAAGTGTGCTATTAAAACTTTTTTTTTTTCAATTTTTTATTAGAAATGACGGAGAAGTCGTCTAACGAACACAAAAAATATGGGAGTCTAACTTATAACCTCCTCTTTTTTGCAGTCGGTTAGAAAAAGGAATATAAATGTAAATGAAGCGATTTATATTTGAATACAAAACGAAGACCGCGCGCGGCCCGCACCCGCTCAGACACATTCATTTCGTATGACAATAAAATCTCGGCGCCCCTCCGTTTCTCTAGACTAGAACCTGTGGTAGCCGTACCACCAGGGTCCATAAACATTTTATATTGTGTAAGGTTATGGAGCAAACTTAGTTGCTGTTCCCCCTGTTGGCTGTTTGCTACATGGCAAAAAACGAAAAACGTTACTGTAACGAAGACGTAGGCAAAGGTACGACGGGGGCACGAACGACTAGCCGAGTACACTAAGTCTCACAATGTGAAAGCACTAAGTCTCACAATGTGAAAGGTGTCCAGCTTCCAGCCTGTCGCCCACACATATCCCAGCGCAACGTTATTTCTTTAGAAATTGAAAAAAAAAAATTTGTTGCCCAACCTGTAGATCGAACTCTAGAACATAAGGGCGATATATTTTGTATTTATTGATTTGCATATCATTAAGAACCCAAGTTCAAAGATATGCTATTTTTTCAATAATAAAAGACTTGTATGGATATCTTCCCCGTGTTCTTCCCCGTATAGACCTTCCTGTGCCAGGCAGCTCGTAAAAGGCGAGCATAGGCTTACACTCACTAACACATCTGACTAGGTGGTAGAGTCGCATCGACTCGCCCGGATTGGTACCACCGCCTTAACTGTTTCTGCCACCATAATGTCAGTGTTTGCCGTTTACGTATTCCGATTCAGAGGATAAGGTAGCCGGTAAACTTACTTTTGCTTGAGGCCTAACATCGCGGCCTCCGGTTGGTACCGCAACATTACCATCTTTGGTGTCTCTAGGCGGCGTGAATTCCTTACAATCAGGAAATCCATCTCCTTATTTGCCTTCCAATAGCATAAAAAAATCTGTTCTACGTAGATGAAGTCGCGTTATTAGCAGGTAGTGTTCTATTTCATTAGTATTGTGGTCTAGCTTCTACTAGCGCATAGGGTTGTTTCACCTGAATCCCATTGCGACATGTATAAATAAATTTAAACCGTCCGCGCTGTGTTGCCACATCAAAAGCAAAACAAGCAAAATAGTTGCCAAAGACCCTGTACAAAGGACGGGAACGCAAAGTGTGTCCAGTGTAAGGTCTGTAAACTGCAAAAACGTTTAACTAATAACTTCAAATCAATGTTCATCGAGCGTTCAAGTTTTGAAATGCTTACTTAAATATTTACTTCATAAACTGGAACAATAGTAATAAAAATTTAATGTGCTAACATCGGGGCCTTTAGTTATATACGTGCACCAAACCAACGAGGGACATCCAGACGCGCTGGCAAACCTATTATGGGTCGCATATGGACTAACACACGAGCATACAGAGCACAAGAAGGTGTAATACTGACGCCCATACGGAGGCACAGGTTGCATGCACGCACGTAAGGTATATATATAAAATATATAAAATTCTCGTGTCACGGGGTTCGAACTTGAACTCATCCGAAACGGCTTGACCGATTCTCACGAAATTTCGTGAGCATATTGAGTAGGTCTGAGAATCGGCCTACACCTATTTTTCATCTCCCTAAATGTTAAGGGTGGTCTAAAATTACAAAAAAAAATAAGCCCTACATTTTTTTTTGTAATTTTCAGACATTTTTTTTTAATTTTTTATGATATAGCATATAAAAGTACATACAATCCTAAATTTTCACCCTTTTATCACCAACCCCTATTTTTTAATAGTCATTTTAGTAATTTAATCATTTTTTCGGTCCATAACTGATCAATCGTCATTTAATTAGTTATATGGCAAAACAACGTTTGCCGGATCAGCTAGTATATTAATATATATATATATAAAAAACATTTAAATAGCAACTCAAAAATGGCAACAATGTAAGAAGGTCTGAAAGGATTCACTTTA
>NJDC01001636.1:0-11834 GCA_002245475.1 Calephelis virginiensis | reverse complement strand
CTAGAAAACATTTAAAAGGGGTGATGTATTAAGTTCCATCTGATCATTTAATAATTTAGGATTGTTTTTCTTTTATTAATTTACCAAGCGCCGACGATGGAAAATATCAAATATAGCAATATTGGCATTAACCGCCACTAAGTTTGTATGGATTAAATAATTGTTTTTACCATTCTCCCTAAAATTTTCCTGCTTCTTTTTCTTTTCTCCCAACTCACATATATTGTTATGCAATGTTACATTAAAATTTTCCTCGTGTTGGTCGGCTTCTTTGCAGAATACAACACTTGTCTTCCTGCCAGGCAGCTCGTAAAATGCGGACATAGGCTTACCATCACGAACACTGTGACATCGGACTAGGTTGTAGAGTTTCGCATCAACTCGCCCGGATTGGTACTACCGCTTTACCTATTCCTGCCGACATAACGTCAGCGCTAGATGTTGACTTGCACCGGTTCAGAAGATAAGATAGCCGGTAAACATACTTTTGCTCCGAGCCATACATCCTGGCCTCTGGTTGACAACGCACCATTACACTACCACACATGAATTTTTTACCATCATGAAATCCGTCTTCTTCATGCCTTCTAATATCATAAAAAAGAAAGTCTCAGTATAATAAAGAATCAAATTGTCGTTCCTCGAGTCTTTAAAAAGTTACTAGAAACCCATTAGGATCTGCAGAACTACACTAATTGTGTTTTTCGCAACTTAAATTGTCCAAGTTCAACAGGTAATTGTAAAAGTAGTTGAAACAAATAAAAATGTAAAACCTGAGATTCATTCTTTTATGTAACATATTACATTACTACTATTAATATTGTTTAAGTACAAAATTGTGAAGAAGTTTAGCTATTTTCAAAAAAGTTATAAGTTAGGAAAGGAAATAGTAGAAGGAAAATCAAAATACACATATAATATTATATTACATTGAATTGAATTATGTATAAGTTTGAAAAATTAAATGTATCATCACATTTTATCTCATACTATTTTAACTGGCCGAGGTAAATTATGAAGTGGCCGTACTGTAGGTAGCGTACTGAAGTTTCATGGTTTAGCACAGAGCACTAATAGGTAGGTACTAATAGTACTAATAAGGTGTACCTACTAGTACAATTTATGGATTGTACGATTACAGTGCGAAACCAAAAATGTCTGATTAAACACATGACTATTGTATTATACCACATAAATTATAGTATTTTCATACGGATAATTAAAGCAATTCGTGCAAAATTATTCCTTGATTATTCCAAAATATCAAAACTGCACAACGTTAATATTCAAGTTTTCACTTCTTTCGGCACTCCCGGAGTGCAGCCCGTCTTTTTTTTACTAAAACTCAGTCTCTCCTATAATAAGAGGTAAGTTTGTACGCGCTATAGTCTAGTATAGTCAATTATTAAGTGACACTGCCTGAAAGAAATTTTCGCTTTATTCTGCATCTGTTAAGTATAACCGCCTTTTGAAGTCATATAAAAACAGAATATAATACTGTAAAATAACAAATAAAACTTAAATTATAAGATACACAAAGGCAGCCTTATCGCCAAATCAGCTATCTCTTCCAGGCAAACCTCAAGTATGGAACAAGATTTAACAGAATCGTGTGTAATGGTGCTCCTAAAAATTTAAAAATGCATCTACTAATAGACAAAATAAATCGTCCTAAAAGAAGAAACCGTTTTGATTATATGTATTAGAATTTAGAACAAGCAATAAAGGTATTAATTACAGTGAACGCAAAAGTGACGCTTTAACATACTTTTGAAAATATTAACATTTGGAGCTCTCCTGATATCTACGGGAAGAGAATTCCAAAGCCTCACTCTCACCTCGCTTGCGAGGTAAAAGAACGACTTTAGTAATAAGTGTTACGAGAGAGAACTTGAAAAGTATAATTATCACTGGACCTGAGAAATTTTACCTCACTGTTACAGAACTCTTTCTCTCTCCTTTAAATAAATATGCGCAAATGGATCAAAGAGTACAAGAGAGACAGAAGAGAGAGGCGAATATTAATAGGCAACCACTTGAGCTTAGCACGAAAATCGGAAACGTGATCATATTTACGCAATGAAAATATTTATCTAATACAAAGATTTTGAAGACGCTCGAGTTTATTTATTTGCTCAACAGTAAGATTTACATAGCTAGCGTCAGCATAATCTAAGATTGAAAGTAGCAGGGAATCAGCAAGCATAATCTTGTTAGGAATCGGGAGCAAAAAGCGAAGACGTTTCAACGAATTAAAAGCACAAAAAATTTTCCTTCTGACCTCCTGTAGTTGCTTAGTCCAAAAAAACACCTAGGTTCTTAACATAGTTATTATATGGGATAATAACATAGATGATATATAAAATATAGAATGATAGATATTTCAAGTATTTAAGCTGGAATAAATATATTTGGGCATTATTCCTGTAGTGGAAATGACTATTGCAATAATCTTTCCTCAGTTGTCACAGTTTTGACATCCATTGCTTTTGTACCTTAATAACATATTTTTTAAGGATATTAGAAGGCGAACAAGCAGACGGATTTCCTGATAGTAAGAAATTCACACCGCTTAGAGACACCAAAGGTGGTAATGGTGCATTGCCAACCTGAGACTGAGATGTTAGGCCTCGAGCAAAAGTAAGTTTACCGGCTACCTTACCCTCCGAACCGAAACACGCCTTGAAGTTATGGCGGCAGGAATAGGTAAGGCGGTGGTACCAATCCGGGTGAGTCGCTGCGAAACTCTACCACCTAGTCAGATGTCACGGTGCTAGTGGCGGTAAACCTATGTTCGCAAAGGAGTCCGTACCAACACGGGGGATAATAAGTATAATTGCTTATTTTAAGAGTGATTTGTTTCTAGGTTATACATAATATAACACATCATACATCTATAAAATGTACAATTTGTTCACTTTTAGAAAATATATTTATATCGAGTCCAGACTAGCCAGCGTAGTGTATCGTTTTGTCACTTACAATACCTATCCCAATATAATCTTAAATCAAATTGGAGGACTCTTACACATTCCTTGAGAAAAGAATAAAGTATCACTACGAACAGAATGTGTACTATTCATAATTTATTCTAATCATGGAAAAAATATAAAATTAGAATGACATATAGAAAAAATAACGTCACAACAGAGTGCTGTGACAATAGTTACAATAATAGTAAGTTATATAGGCTCCGGTGATGTGACAATAGAATAAAAGAAAGCTATATAGACTATTTTTTATCCTGATATCTAAACATCTTCAAATTTCAACTGAGAAACCATAATAGCGGGCGTCGCTGCTCGCAACATCTTGTTATATCAAATATTCAAGGGCAGTAAACTGCAAGAAACTGACTTCGATTTCGTATAACTTTAAATAATACGCAAAATGAACTATTTTTCTCCTTTTTTTCTGGGATCCCATGATAAAATCCAGACTTGGTAGCAATGGGATCACCTTGGAAATATGCTTTTTCAAATGAAAAACATCATTTTGAAAATTGGTTCAGATATGACGGATATACCATACATAAAAAATATGGAAGTCGAACACATAACTCCTTTTTATAAAGTCAGTTAGAAAATTATACGTAAATCTATCTTATGGCAAAAATTATCTTCGCGCCCATATTCTGAGGCACATGCACAACCACAACTACGACTAGCCGAAGCTATTAAGTCCCACTATGTGATAGATGGCAAACCTATCGTAAACCGGGCACATACCCAATCCCAGGCAACGTTATATTTATTAGAAAATTAAAAATACAAATTTTCTAGTTTTTTAGTTGCCGACCCGGGGATCGAACCCAGGACCCCAAGAAGTCAAGTCCGACGTCAGACCGCTGGACCAATAAGGCGATAAGAATAATACTTAAATCTATATTATTATTGTGTTTTTATAAACAGCTATAGTAAATTAAATATGATACTATTATAGACTTTACCCTCGAGAACGAGTCATTACAATGACTAGCACCGACGCAAACTAATAACATTTTTATCTAGAAAGGGATGAAAATATTCGTGTACAAACTGTAATTCGTTTTCGACAAGTCCCCAATTTCCCGCAATTTATTTGAAAACTAGATACTAGATGTATGGGGATAATCCAGGCTTACAAAGTTGCTGGGAGTTATTCCGTTAATTGCTTTAAATCTGTCAAGAGTTTCGCGACATTTAAAACGCTAAAATAGTTTAATGTTAACATATTTTTAATTAAAATTTACTCCGCTTTGCAGTAATTCAAATTGATGTGAGGGTTCCATGCATAAAACAGTGTCTATGTAAGTAGTATGTGTGTAATGATAGCGTAACGAAAAATAAAACCATGGATTATGTACATGATAGACAAGCATATTATGTACATGCAATTTTGTGTCAGTAATTTCATGAATTTTTCAAAAACTTTTATATTTTTTTAATGATTTTACTTTTATTTAACGCGACTCGATGTTTATTTAGAATCTAATAAAAACAGCAATGTAATAAAACAGCGAATAAGGTCGGCACTTGAAGCTCGCAACGCGCGGCTTAATGCATATTTTTTGTTCGCTGTACATTGCGGGCTGAAGAACTGCTAAATATTTAACCAATTGTTTCCGACAAAAACTGTAAAAGGAATTTTGAAGTCTGAAATGTGCCTAAACTACCACAGAAGTTTTCGTTACGGTGTCAATTACACCCTGTATAACAGCCAATTTATTCGTAAACTACTAACTACATTATAAAAACTTTATAGGTATACTATGAAATACTTACACTTTATACTTATACTTTGTAGGTATTCATTTTTTTGACTCAAAATCGACTCTATGTACAAAATTGTGGTTTAATTACAGATTAAATATTATTTTTTAAGTTATATTTTATACATATTAGTTTTTTAAGTAAAATTTATGTTAAGTACGGCCGTTATCTACACACATTTTTACGAAACTCATATAAGGTATATTAAGTATGTACATGTACCTAACATGAAACCCACTCTGGAAATGATCTTCCCCGCGTCATGTATCATCAATTATGATGTATTTCTGCGAAGTCATGTAAGTTAATTTTGTGTCAAAATATACGATGTTAATCTCTAGAAAAAAACCTTCACGGCCGTATCCTCGAAGAGGTAGAAAGAGGTGCGAAACCAGGAAATGACTAGCAGTAAATACTAAGAACTACAACGTTATAGGTAAACCTATCGCCAATAAGTCACTAGATCAAACTTCGTTTTTGTAAGTTTCTAACAAAAACGAAGCAGAAACATATTTTTTGTCAGTCCGGGAATAGAACCCGAGACCTTGTAAAGTTAAGTCCAATCCCGTATCCCTAAGCCATAAAGATGATTTTTTTACCTCGTTGTATATAAAAAATATGCTTTTGCTTATTCTGTTTATAACTTTAGGTATTCTTATTTAAAAACAATTGTTATTTTTTCCAAGTTACTGTTACTCATTAACAAACAAAAAACGAAATACTTGAAATTATATGCTATGAGCAATAAAACAAGTCACATAATGTGATAGGTAGCACCCCATTGCCAACTGGGCACGTATCCTATTCCGGGAAACTTTGTTTTTTATTAGCAAATTTGAAATACTTATTTTCTTTATGTTGTCCGGGGCCGAACCCGGGACCGCATGAAGTCCAATGCCAGACCGCTAGACTACAGTAGTTCAAATCAAATAATCAACAATTCATTCATGTGACATGAGATATATTTGAATGAATTAAAAAACGCGGTCATAGCTGCGAGCGTTAACTAGTTTTTGTAAACAAAGCAAAAAGTCACTGTGTCCGTCACTCTCAGATGCTTCGATAGACATTATTCAATTTTAATACCATTATCCGCCAAACGCCAGATGTGTCTCCGTCAAGTAAATGATCGCTTATTCCAGGGGCTCTCAAACTATTAGCTATGCTTCGTCACTACGGGCCTAAATGGAATAGACTAGGGCCAACATATAGATGAATACATTCTACTCCAAAATTGTATAGAGTTGGAAATTGATACAGACCCCGTTTCCAAAAACAAATAACCTTTTAATTAAGTTTGCTATAGTTTTTGATTATAACATTTTTGACAGTTTTAGTATTTAATACATAATATCTTAATATTTATTGTAAGGTTATCATTTTGAGCTACATTCTTGTTTTAATATTTTATTTATAATAAGTTTTACTTAAAATTAAGTTATAAGATTATTGATATCTGGATGTTACTAGTCCGCATTCCAATTTAATGTTACATTTTATTCCATCTTATTCCAAAATTATAAAAATCCACTTTGCTGCAAGACACTTGTAATCATCTATGTAAAATATTTATTTTTTATTTCTAAAAGAGAAAATATAACAGTGAACTGTGCCCTATGAACACTGTAGATGTTACTGGTGCGTAGTCATCTTAGGCCTCGTTTAATTCTCGTGTCTACTATACCCTGCAGCTGGGCATACAACACCAGCACTGAAGTCATGCCGTCTTTATTTAGCAGAGTTTACCCTATCCCGTAAGGGACTTGGCGTGAAGATATATATGTATGTATGTAACTTGTTGAAATAGTGACAGTTTGAAAAAGATTGGGAACCTTTGGCCTATTCCACTATACTTTGGCAAGGTCAAGAAAAGAAAACGCTGTTAAACTGAAAGTCACTTTATTTAAGTGAAGGTAAATGTATTCAGTCATAACATAAGCCGAGTTTATATAAATATTGACTTTTCTGTCGTTTTCTTGAACTTTTCTTACAAATTCCTAAATCTTTTAATACAGAAATCTTTTATTGAGTATTAATTTTTAATGTAATTAATTTATTTTTTATTAAATAATAGAAATATGCACTTGTAATTTAATAGCCATTTATTTTTAAAAACGGTTTAAGAGTAATAATATAAATACTCGTACCAGTAAATATCTACAAAAATTAATACTTATTTTTATCTTGACATTCACCTATTAAAAGTTAAAGTTTTAAACAAAATAGGCCATTTTATTGCATGATTTTTTTCACATTTAGCTTGCGTTCGCGATTTGACTCGAACTTTTCACTTTTTAAACATATCTTTCCTCGTGTTTGACTGATTTTGGTGGCACGGGTATAGATTTTAAGTTTTGCTGAGCATCGAACAGAACATCATATATGCTACAAGTACATTCAAATGTTATAGCCAGAAGCTATTCATTTGCAAGTCTACTGGCTTCTTCAACCTTTAACACGGAAAACGACAAAAGTGAGCGCTGCAGAAAAAGGTAAGGTATCACGGTAAGCTGCTCCTAAACACTCTACCACCTAGTAAATTCTATTCTTTTTATTATATATACTAAGTATACAGAAATACAGACTTTTTAAAGTATTTACAGATTTATACCAACACTTGAATTATAATGTTATCGAGAGCCTTTTAACACTAAGGGGAAACTAATTTGCGAATATTCGATTTGTTAAGTAAATTTTATTTACGAATAGCTATCCCGGCAAACTTCGTTCCGTCCGTTCAGTTTGTATGGGAAAAAGTAAAATGTTGTTTTTCTGGTTTCCTTGAATTTTTTCCCTTTTCTTATCTTTTAAACCTTACCTGGACTTGAACAAATGATTCAAAACCAAAATTAGCCAAATTAGTTCAGCTGTTCTCGAGTTTTAGCGAGACTAATAACATCAATTGATTTTCATATGTGTAAGTTTTGCCGAATTGGAACAACTTTCGTATGCATTTCTGCCAGTTGTGAAGTAAATATTAAATTTTCTTTCATTGATGTTTAAAAGGAGAAATATATTTACATCATTTTGTAATTAAAGCATCACATTTACAAGGTATTGCCCACGGCTAAACGGGCGTATTAAATTTATGTGGTCGTCCCGTGGGAACCCGTCAGACATTGGGATATAAAGTGGGACAAAGGCTACTATGTATTCCGATATCTCAAAGGGATCTTCAACCTTTTTATATAATTATTTCGATATGACATTATTTCATTGCAACATAATTAAGAACAAACGAAGAAACAAAACAAGTATGGATTTAGTTTGTTTTAATTTCTATTTAGAGACTTTTAGTAAAATCCTAAAAGGGATTAAAATTAAACGCTCCGAAGAACAAGCACAGCCCAGTTTTTTAATGATAATCTTGTTACATTATGTAAGGTATCTACAAATTAAAGCCGGTAAACTTACTTTTGCTCGAGGTATAACATCCCGGCCTCAGGTTAGCAACGCACCATTGCCACTTTTAGTGTCTTTAGGTGTCGTGAAGCAGGAACTCCGCCTGCTTGTTTGCCTTCCAAAATTAAGAAAAATTCATGTAATATAGCTGCAGGTTTTGTTTAATATATTTGATTTAAATCTTTTCTATTTTATTTAGCCCTTCATTTTCACTAAAGAAAGCAAGTTCCACTACAATTCAAAATAGCATAATCACCGGACCCGGTAGATCAAACATAAAATAACAAGAAGAATAAATGTAGAAAAGTACCTACAAAAAAATGTTTGAAGAAGGAATCTGTTGTTCGAAAACCAACGCAATATCCTGAAGCTGCGGTATTTCTCGGTATATACTGCACCTGTGCATCAACCAGCAAATTTCGATTCGGTCATGCGTCTCCGCCTGTTAGTAGTTCATACAATGTTTTGATCTCCAACAAGCGTTAAGGCTTTATGCAGCTGAACCATGTTTTATTCATCAGAATCTTCGAGCCAGCGAAATTGTTGACTATGTTGTCTACTATTAGATTAGCTTGGAATTCATAATACCTGTGCATTTTAGATCAAAGTAGAGTTTTTAATGGAAAATATAGATCACAGTTGTCTCTTTGGTCGAGTGACCCGATTCAAGGTTGACTACGTGGGGTCCCGGGTTTGATTTCAAGGTCAGTAGCAATATTTTTGAAGAAACAACCTTACCTGGGATTGGGTAAGTGCTCAGTTGGAGATGGTCTGCCACCTATCGTATTGGTGGTAACTGCTAAGCATCCACTAAACTTATTTTAAGTGTATGCTGTCTTTTTTCAGTAAAACATAAAGAAAAGAGATATAACGTATTAAACATATTGGATTAATTGATACATGTGATTTTGTATGGTTTTGAATCAAAGTTTGCCAAGGAATAAGATATAAAGTCTAGAAAAATGACATGTACAAGCTACTCTGACAACACTTAACGCATTATGTGTCCTTGTATGAAGTTTCCTTCGTTAAAAGAAGAGAGCGATAACTTTAACTTAGTTTAGAGTATGTGCAAATAAATTAGCACCATTGTATTGTGGAACTAAGTACCTCCGGTTAATCGTGGGTGTCCTGGTTATATCTCGGTCTACCTCTTGGCGTTACGGGAATAAAGATACTTACTTACTTTTCAGATATATATGATGCTGTGTTTAAATTTTATGTTGCAATTTAAAACTCATATTATCACTAAACTAGGAAGCACTGTTGCTGTATAGTTGTAAAATAATTCTAGACAATATACAGAATGTATATGATTCAAATAACCAATATTTATGCTTGGGATATGGATATTAAAATAAGAAACTTAAAAAGTACAAAATTCCTATTATGCAAAATCTCCCCGATGTAGAATTGGCAATCTGCCTCCCTGCCAGGCAGTTCAAGAGACTAGCATGGTTTTAACGTGTAATTTAAAGGGGAATTTTGAAAGAACCAGCAACATTTTAATATAAGAGGATATAGGCTTAAAAGTTAAAGCCTATTAATTGTTACTGCCAAATTATAATATTTACTTTTATAAACTTTAATTTATAACAGTCCGCAAAAATTGTCTTTTGTTGTCATGACGTCAACAGCCTGCGAATGCGACTACGGTCGGTAGGAACCAGTTTTATGCTTTGTATTTTGCGTCTTGTATTTTGCGTCGAATTAAAATTATAAATCAATTTTTATTTTAATTTTAGTTTTTTCATAGATCGAAAGTGATTCCGAAACAAAGATGTACATCCCTTGATGAATGAGGCGGCGTTACAATCATAATTATATTCATACCCCAAAAGATAATGTAATATTACATTTGTGAACAAATCCTCATGCAAATCATACAAAGAATATTGAATCTATCAATATATACAATACCATAAAGACAACCCAGCGTCTCATATCAATTGGATTGTGATATCGTCTTTATATACAGGATGTGTTTAAAATATGAAATTATTCAAATGAAAAATTAACGGAACAATTTGCAATTTTATAGATATTTAAGGCAATAATTGAAAACACTAAATTGATGGTAATTCTACTGTACACCAAACATACTTATTTTAAGTGTATTCTATCTTTTAACATAAATAAACGAGAAGGAACATTTTAGAAATGTCAGATTAGTCTGAACATATCTCGTGACGTTTTTAATAAACGTTTTTCTAGGACTAGATTAAAAGTCTGTAAAAATGTCATGTAAAAACTAATCTGACAACAGTGAACGTAGGGAGGGTTTTGGCGCTATCGTGAATGAAGATGGTCGTATTTTTTTATTAGTATTGAATTTCGTGTTTCGTGTTATTTAACCAGTCACTCAAATTGGTTAATGTATGTGGGAATTAGATTAATTTTGCTCAGTGAAAGTGCACAAATGAAATAATCATGAAGAAATTAGTGTATCGTCTATTTCCTCGCTGCCGTCAAATCTCACTAGATGAGCTTGAGTAATGAAGCCACCGCTTTACTCAAGACCCTGATCTGACATGACTTTGTACATAGTGACTAATGACTGTATATTTAATAAGAATTAACTAACTTGACATTGGCAAATTAGTCGTGAAAAACGATCGAAAGCCAAATTTCGTGTTTTGTCGTTTTATTTCTATCGCTGAAAGACGATAGCGACTACTTAAAATTAGTTTAAAGAGCACAACAAAAGTACCGCCCTTGTGAACTAACTATTACAATGTTAGAGTCTATCACACCTGAAATGAATTAAAATTAAAGGTACACAATGGCGGCCATTTTGTTTAAGATATTTCTTCAACATTTGTGTTCGTGTAATCACAACTAAGGTAGATCATAAAAGAAAAATACAAATAATATCATTCTTGGGCGTACAAACCTAGCTGTGTTTTATTGAAATCTTGCACTCTCAGTCTACCTAATACTGTCAATACACTTAACGTGCTTAAAATATGTAACATACAATTGAAATAAATAAAATGTTTATTGTGCATTTATCGTATTGTATTTGATATTGAATATTTTGCTATGTATTACACTCTTTACGTCCCCATTCTTACAATTATCAAAATCCAATCCATTCTGTATTTTTTTTTAAATTGACTAATGTGTTGCCAACTTGTTGTTTTACAACTTCACCGGGTTTTTTCGAGTTTTTCGAGTGCTCAGCTCGAGACATTATTATTTAGATAAATTGGACAGTTCCCTACAACGCCAGGAGCAAGGGCTATCTCCCGGGAGATCGTACCTCGACTGGGTGCTTCGTTCTGGTTACTAGGTGGACCTGATAGAGGAGTAGTGGTTTATTGCTTGGTGTAAGGCACCAGGTGCAAAAGAGATCTTCGTCGCCGGTGGCAACAGTGTCTTCCATTCTGTAACGGTGGCCGACATTTTATAGTCATTGCCCTACCTTTCATATCCGTTTTTTAGACTCATGACCGCGATATTATGGGAATCAAATTATACAAGATTTAAATTGCTTGTCAGATTTAAATAATGTCAAATATTAATAATAAAAATAAAACACAGCGACATATATATACACATACATACATACATATCTTCATGCCAAGTCCCTTACGGGGTAGGCAGAGAGTATCGAGTGCCAGACCTCACGATCCTGACAAACCTGTCTTTCTTCCTTCACATTCATAACCCTTTTCATAC
>NJDC01001634.1:259630-274431 GCA_002245475.1 Calephelis virginiensis | reverse complement strand
TACATCAATCAATTCATTCATCTTCGCTTCCATTCCCCCTCTCACATTCCACGTGCTCTTTTTGACACTCCCCACTCCTCGATTCGCCTGTACGGGCCTGGCATGATGGGTGACGGCCCCCATCGCCGCATCTGCCTCTTTTCGTACCGACGAGGGCGGATCGGTACGCGTTGCCTCCAGGGAACGCCCTAACCCGCTCTGCGGTACTTTTTCGGGCCAGAATTGCAGTCCAATGGACTGGCAGGGATCGCGACGTGCACGCTTCTGGCCAATGACCCCCAGAGACTACATTGTTTTTACTTTTTGCCACCATGAGAGCTGCGATCGATTATGATACC
The DNA here is from genome assembly GCA_002245475.1 of Calephelis virginiensis. Classification (NCBI taxonomy): domain Eukaryota; kingdom Metazoa; phylum Arthropoda; class Insecta; order Lepidoptera; family Riodinidae; genus Calephelis; species Calephelis virginiensis. The sequence goes on along the minus strand of NJDC01001634.1, from coordinate 274,093 downwards.
CCCACCTAGTGCTTTGCACTCTGCGAATAGGCTGTAAGTTTTAATTTATTTTTATAATAAAGCACATAGGTATGTTACGTATAGTATATTTTAAACTACACATAATACTTTGTTCGAATCTGCTACTCATGTGATAGAGACTATGAATGTAAAAAGTCCGCGAGTCAAAAACATTTCTTACCGTTAAAAATACGTACCATGCATAGGTCCAAACAAAATGGCGACGACCACAAGCATAACACATATCCTTAAGCGTCTGTTATTTGTTCCTTTTTTAAAAACAACCTTTATGGTTTCTTTTATGTTTGTAAAATCGAAGAAGATGCGGAAGAAATAGAATATTCCTTTGCCGTCATGCTGAAAAGAAAAAAAAATGTTTTTTGGGATTTTAGATACTTATTTAATTATTAATTATTGTTTACAAGTAAAGCACAATATGACCGCTTCACCAATAAGTTTCGAAGAGCAAAACAATGTGTGTACACGAAACACAGACACTATCAAATAATACATCGATTGGTTTAATACGCTAATCCTATACTATTAATGTTATTAATGCGAAAGTTTGTCTGTTTGCTTGTTATTCCTTTACGCAAAGCTGATAAACCGATTTTCATGAAATTTGGTATAGAGGGTAACTTGGATTAACATATAGGATAGTTTTTATCCCTAAACAAAGTTCCTGTGGACCACGCGAGCAACGCCGCGGGCAACAGCTAGCTTAGTTACAAATATACCTTGTTCTGAGGTAAATTAAAATATTAAATAATGTAATTAACATTTTCTAGGAAGAGAAATTGAGAAGGGTATATCAAATTGTGGTCCTTGACTTAATAGTTCGAAACAACAACGAACCAGTTTCAAGGATTATCACTGAACATTATCATGACATTGAAACTCGCCAAACATTTGAAAAATGAAAGTGTACAATTTACGCATGTTCATAGATATTATCCTGCGAGAATTTCAATAACAATTACCCACAATAATTCAACATATAGGTAGGTACACAATAAATAAATATTTGGCTCGTTTTGTCGAGTCGTGGGTGCTCTTGTTGTACCTCTGCCTACATTTTCGGGGATACGGGTGTGAAGATATTTGGTTTACACACATACACAGAAATAAAAGCTAAAGAGGGCTTGTTGACTCCCCTCTACTTGTTTTTTTTTATGATTCTATGACAAATGTGTATGTTCTATTCACCATGACGCCCATAACACTGTGTTTAATTGTTGTTATGTCGCCAATCTCAATTACAGTAACTTTTATACGTAAGACGAAGTCAGATCGTCTTTTTAATAGTAAAAATAGACATCATAATTTTAACGCGGTACAACTGCATAAAACCGCCTTTGATTTCAACTTGGAATTCCATTGTTAGATCCAGACTTGGGACCACTTCGAAACAGTGCTTTTTCAAAACAAAAAGTATCAGTAATATCGGTTCAGAAATCGATTAACATACATAAAAAAATATACGAGTCGATTATATAACCTCATCCGTTTCTTGGAAGTCGGTTAATAAGATAAAGAGGTTTGCTCTGAAACACTAAACGTACTAGCTCTGACAGTGTGTTTGTGTCAAATGAGTGAAGAATTTTTACAAAATAACTAGCTGAACCGGCAAACGTTGTTTTGCCATATAACTAATTAAATGACGATTGATCAGTTATCGACCCGGGATAATAAATAACTATTAAAAAATAGGGGTTAGTGATAAAAGGGTGAAAATTTAGGGTTGTATGTACTTTTATATGTTGTATCATAAAAAAATAAAAACAAAAAAAATTGTCTGAAAATTGCAAAAAAAAAAATAAGGGGTGGACCACCCTTAACATTTAGAGGGATGAAAAATAGATGTTGGCCGATTCTCATAGATACCGGATAAGCATAAAAAATTTCATCAAAATCGGTCCAGCCGTTTCGGAGGAGTATGGCAACGAAAACTGTGACACGAGAATTTTATATATTAGATTTAAAAAAAAAACAAGTACTGTCCTTGCTTTGATTTGATTGGATAAGTAACAAATTTCTACAATGTTAACCAATTTGGAAAAAGATTAAAGCTAGGACGAAGAAATAAATGATTTTTACAATGGTCATACTAAAGTTTTGGCGGGATTTCGTGTAAATTTTGACCAATTTTCAATTTGGTAACAATTTCTACATTTTTTTTAGTTCAAGTGCATAAGTACGTTCATGAAAAAATTAGTATATCGTGTATCTACTCGATGGCTCCAATTCTCACTGGATGAGTTTAGGTAAGGCCACTGATATGACTGATTATTACAACTTTCTATTTTTTTTATGTTATAGGAAGGCAAACAAACAGACTGATTTCCTCATGGTAAGAAATTCACGCCGCCTGGAGACACCAAAGGTGGTAATGGTGCGTTGACAAACTGAGGTCGGGATGTTAGGCCTCGAGCAAAAGTAAGTTTACCGGCTACCTTACCCTCCGAACCGGAACACCTCATGACGTTATGGCGGCAGGAATAGGTAAGGCGGTGATTTTGAATTTTAATTAATTTTATGTACTACCTATTATTTACATGTGCTATTTACTAATAAGTTTGAAGTCAGTGCCAAATCCAATTTCATAATTACTTATAAATATTAGTTTAAAGCTTGGCAGTTTTTAGTTAATTGCTGATATGATTTAATTTAATAAAAATAAATATCGGGATAGGTGAAAGTAGATAAAATATTTTTTATGGGATGAATTCGAAACTATTTCGCATTAAACAAAAATAGAATTACGTAAATTGGTTCTGAAACCTCGAAGAAATCAGTGTACACATATAAAACAAAAATATACCTGCCGAATTGAGATGCTTCTCCTTTTCTTGCAACGTCGGCTATAAATACTCAACCGTGCAAATCGGACATGTCATGTCATCTTTTAAATGTTACAAACTGTCATAGCTGAATATTTTTTTATAATATATTTATCTTATTAAATATATATATAATAAGAAAACATAAGACTTGTAATAAAGATAACCCTTTCGTTGATGCCGGGCGAAAACGCAAAATTAGTCGTATGAATGTGTTTGATAGACAATTTTAAATTATAAGCAGAATTATGATAAACATATGGAAATCCTATAATCTAATCAAATAAAACCTGTATCGTCTTATTAATAAAAATAGATTAAAGTATTCCAAGCTCGAGCTCACAGTATAGTATTTATGACGATGGGATACATAATATAATATCAAACAAACTTTAATCTAACCTTAGCTTTCCTTTATTAATATTACTGGTAAGTTTATGCTATTGCATCAGTTTTTAGGTATCGTCAATAATTAGGTATTCTTTCAAGGTAAACAACAACTTGAACTTGAATAACATGTTATTGTGAAAAATTATAATCTATGACCATACCACAATAAAATATTTTATTAGTCATGGTTTCCAATTATTTGAAATTAGTTCTTTCTGCTGATTCCTGGCACAATTGAAGAGTGTAGGTTAACAGAAGATATTACAACCAGCTGTTAATAGGTGATCTTTAGTTTTTAACACTAGCACCGTGATCAGGTGTTAGAATTTTACAACAAAATTGTCAGAAAATTTTAATTGACCTGGTAGAAGAATGTTGGTAACGATCTGATCAACAGAACTTCGTTTTCATTAATTTTTTTTTGACATGTGTTATCCAAAAAAAAATGTTTAAATATCCCTAGTAATATAATAAAAGTGTTAATTTATTTACTTGTTATAGCCCTGATGATGCTCGTTGATTAGTGAAACCGGTTGGCTAAAATATATAATAAAAAATATATTGTGGAAAGTACAAGTGTAGTTAATAAATTAGTTTATGATTAGTGATTAGCTTATGATTAGTTAGTGATTTTTTTATGATAAAATACAGCAACGAACACAATACTATTCTGTTGCTAACCAGTCGCCTATAAAAAATGTAGTAATGTATATAGTATGTATCTATGGTATGTAGAGGTATGAAGTTACGTTACAGCCGACAAGTTTTTTTTATATTATCATGTTATTTAAAACAAAAGGTTTTACTTTACCTGTTTTTGTTCAACAGTGCGTTCTGGATCTTTTAAAATAAATAAATTATAGCACACGTTTATAATATGTATGCCGCCCACTAATCCAAAACAACCGTAGTAACCAATACTTCGTAGCAACAGTCCACTAGACCCCATTCCGATAGGAAAGCCTACTGTCAGGCTAAAGTTTATTAATCCCATTCGAAAAGTTCTTTCTTTATCTGTTGTAATAGAACTAATGTAGGCAAACATCGTCAATAAACAAACGCACCATGAACCCGTAAGAGATTCTATGATGGCATCAGCGAAAACAAAAGCCTCCAATGGTAAATCCAGAAAAAAATATGTATTTATAATTCCATTAATGCTGATTAAAAATTGGCCTAATAATGGGAATACGAGAAACATTTTTCTATGTCCTGTTTTATCAGAATATGACCCGACGAATAGGGCCAAAGCACAAGGTATACTTGCTGTTATGTATGTTTTCCATGTCATGGCTTGAGTGACAAGTTTTTGCACATCTCTTTCATATTGGTTTTGACTTTCCAATGATTGCGCTTTAAGTGAATCACAAATTTCACTAGAAAAATTCAAATTAACCCGACAAGCTTTCTCTAAACTAAGATTTTGGGTAGTGAGACCATTGATGACCACTGCCATCACAAAAAAGAACATCGTAGGTTCCACTGTAATATTCTGAATCACATGGCTGCAGCTTCCCGCAAAATTTCTTTTTTGTTCAGGTTCTTCTTGAAATTTCTCTTTTAAAGGATCGGTTTCTGTGTAGTGATCTTCTGTAAGTTCATTCCTATTACCACTTTTATTTTCGGTGGCCATGTTGAATTCTTTTAAAATATCATATAATAATTATTTAAATCATATGTATGATTTTGTAATGCTTCTTTATCTACTGGCACAAATTGACTACTATAAATATTTAAACCCGTTTATATATCTGTTTGGTAATATCTATGATAAGCCTGATTATTTCATAAATTACGAGGTTGATTCAGAAATCTATTGATAAAGTAAGTAAAAAAAAATGATCTTGATGCATTTGATACAGAGTATCTTTAAGACGAGGAGCCTGTTGATGGACAGTACTTAGTATTCGATTTCAAAGTTCAAAATCTATAAAATATTATATGACATTTATTTTCATCTTAATTATCCCGTAAAATACTGTGATCATATTCTCCAGCTACGCTACCTACAGTAGGTGTGATATGTATGTGTCCATACATGTGAACCACGGCCGTAAAAAAAACCTTGATCATGCCTCGACCTCAGTTGATAGTTTCGAAAAGAACTACCTACCACATGCACTCGTATCTTACCTCTTTGTACAGCGTCTCCATTTCTGTCTCTGGGGAGGCATAAAAAAACTCGAGTATGCTACCAAGTATTCTAGCACGGAAGAATTAAAGGTGGGTATTACGAATGCTCTTAATAGTGTAAGAAAAAATCCATTTGTGCCTAACCTGTATCAGTCGACAAGGAGCACCATTCGATCATTTTTTGTCTATCCTAAGCCAGGAATAAAAGCATGAAGGAAAAATGAATCAAAGTGTTGCATTATAACATCCACCTGCAAGGGTGGTCATAACTTACAAGACTGTTTACAAAATTTTGGTAACAATATTATCTGCCATTTAACATTGTATGTTTTTAAAATGCTTTATATATTTAACGGGTCTGATTCCGTCCCTTATCCTAAAAAAACATGTATAAATGATTAATATTAATGTATAAATGAATCTCCATTTCCATTGGTCATCGCATCGCGCCTGGACGGATGGACCTATTTGGCTAATTCTAGTTTTGTTTTGTTAGTTTTTGCCAGAAGAAAACCAATATTCATGGTTAGGATATGGCAATAGTAAGCTAGCATTTATTAGTTATATGATTTTTATAAAAAAAAATTTAAAAGAAGTGATATTGGAGGTTGAAGAGGTTTTTATTACAGTTTATTTTGTAGTAATTAGTACTAACGATTATTAGTTATGGTTATTATTTAGGAATTTTATTAAATGAAAATAAGTAAAGCAAAATTAAATAAAATTCCAAATCCCATCGAGGACCGCCTTCAATGTGTATTCTATTTCTATCACATTTTTCAGACAAACATACATTTTATTAACTAAGTTTTTTTACAGTCTTATTACAAATGGTTTCTCATCTAACGTTGTGTAAGAGAATGAGTCTTCGCTAGACTATATTACAATTTTGACGTTTAGACTATTCAAATTTATAGATTAAATTGTTAAGAAACAAATGGATTACAGTTGTATTATCTATTCGCTAGAGGCGCTGGCAATCACTTCATACATTAGTCAGGTTGTTAAAGTTAATCATTTCAAATACGCACACTATGCTACTGTTCAATGATTTTTATTTTAGATTTTGAGTGTCTTTGTTGTAATTGACTTTTGAACTACATATTTTATGGACTACATACCCGTGTAGATGGTTAATGCATTTTTATTATTGTTGTGACGTTATATCTTAAGCGATTGTTTGAATAAATAATATTATCAGACGTAGTTCAGTTATATTGCTGTATCTACTAACACAATTGACATCAGTAAATGGTTTAAGTTGTTTCTCTTAGTATAACAATTACAGCGTACATTATCTGCATTAATTGCATTTTGTTACAGTAGGTGAAATTATTCCAATAATTGTTCGATTTTTGCATTTTCTACTTATTTAAATATGTTTTACTTTTTTAAATTTTGTGCTATAGAAAAGACTGAGTTCTTGTATAATTTGTTGGTAGATTTTAATTTGATTTAAATGTACTTTTTCGGCCCACCCGTACTCAGATCCGTCTTTTTTTTATGATATTGGAAGGCAAACAAGCAGACGCATTTCCTGATGTTAAGAAATTCGCGCCGCCTAGAGACACCAATGGTGGTAATGGTGCGTTGCCAATCTGAGGCCGGGATGCTAGGCCTCGAGCAAAAGTAAGTTTACCGGCTATCTTACCCTCCGAACCGGAACACGCTATGACGTTATGGCGGCTGGAATAGGTAAGGCGGTAGTACCAATCCGGACGAGTCGCTGCTAAACTCTACCACCTTATCAGATGTCACGGTGTTAGTGATGGTGAGCCTGTGCTCGCCTTTTACGAGCTGCCTGGCAAGGAATGCAGATGGTCTATTCTACAAAGGAGCCCAGACCATTATGGGGATCTATCATTCAATTTTGTATGGAAAATGTCGACTTAATAACTGACTACAAGATAATTGACCTCTGTGAGTGCCGCCGTTATGTTTTGTTAAATGTTTTCTAAATTTTAATTGAATGATTGATAGATTAGATCAATATTGAAAAAATATGAATTGTGACAATGATGTATGAAAGTGAAATAGACACTTGCAACATAAGTTCTTTAATCTAGACAAATAAATGCTAAATCTAAGTAGTAATCTGACATAATGAGGATACAAAAAGTGAATTTAGACGAAACCGTGTTAATTCAATATGTAGAATTAACAATTGAATTAAATAAAATTATTTAGATAGTCAAACCTTGAAAAAAGATAAGAAAGTGAAAAGAACGTATTTCGAGGGCTATAAGGTAATTTTTAAAAATGTTTTTGATTTGCTACCGTCCCATACACTGTAACATAACCTGACACTAAAATTAGAAGGAAACAAGGTTCTGTGTCTGTTTCTGTGTTACTGTGTGAGTAAAAAATATACCTAGGTGTGGTAGTTATTCAACTAATCAGGAAATAATCTTTATCAATTTAGTATTTTTTATCAAATGAAGTAGTATACTACTTTCATTTTTATGATCGTATTTTTTTTCAATGTAGCATGAAGTGTGTGATAATAATTGACAATAATTTTAGTGTTAATGGACGTTGCTCATATTAATTGTAAATGTTTTATTTATAATTATTTTATTATTATTTTATTTTTTTTATAATTTGAAACCAGTTTCTCAATTATTTAACTTCCTCAATTATACTTCCACTGTCAGTCGGGACAAAAAGATTTGTGTCTTTCACAGTATCCTAAAATGCACTTGTACCAAGTATTACGTAGCATTTTCATTTGAGTCAATATTTTAATTCAGTTTTTTGATTTTATGACACAACGATCTAGTTGAAAGGCATTTTAATGGGGGAAGACAAGTTTTGTCTGTAGACACAAAAAATATTACTTTTCTTTGTTCTGTTACTTGTCTATTTGGCCTAAAGAGACGCTTGTATACCTCACGTAACTCTAAAGGGGTCAGATATTTGCATTGCTTTATGTACGAGTAGTTTTACATTCTAATAATACTTAAGTTTTCGTAAACATTTTAGAATTAGCTCCCACAAGCTATCGCGATACCAACCGGTGCAGCAATTAAACGACATTTACGAGCTAAGGAATTGAGAAACTCGTGAAGTTTGAAGAGTCGTTAATCTTTAATTATAAATAAATGAATGAAATCAAGTCCTTCTCAAGTTTAGGCGACGACACGAATTGATTGATTATTAGGGATTTTAAACATATCACATAATTAATTAATTTTTATTCACCTATCGGAAATTTACATTGTTTAGTCAGCCAAATTACTTCTTCCAATATGTATGCGTGAAAAAAATATAAGAAATAAATTAAAACGAATCCAAGACTTTTGCTTTGTTTTTGTCCACGCACATGCTGATTTCTTTACATACAAAGATAATGAAAACTGTTCAATGAAAACATGTAATTATTTACATTGTTTCAAATAAATCTTAATTAGATAAAAATGAATCCCCAATTCGCGTGGTTATCGCATCACGCCTGAACGGATGGATCATTTCCATGATTCATTTTTTTCTAGTTATATAACTAATGTCAGGAAAAGGTGCGTAAGAAGGAAAAACCGTGAAAGTCCGCAGTGAAAATAGAAAAAAAAACCTTTTTCAAACTATTAGTAGCTGTTAATGTCAAACAATACGAAATTTTCCGTACAGTAACAGTAGCTGTTAATTACACTATTTTGAAATAACATACCTGCTTATGTTCATCAGTACGTTCAGGATCTTTAAGAACGAATATGTTATAGGCCAAGTTTATGAGAAATAAACTGCCCGAGATTCCGTAACACCCATAATACCCAACGGTTCTCAAAAGCACTCCACTGACTCCCATTCCAATGGGAGATGCAGCTGTTAGGCTAAAGTTGATCAAGCCCATCCGAAATGTTCTTTGTTCCGTCGTAGTTATTGCACTTATGTAAGCAAACATTACCAGAATGCAAACACACCATGAGCCGCTAAGAGCTTCCAAAATGGCATCAGCAAAAACAAATACTTCTAATGGAAGCTCACGTAGAAAGAATGCATTGATTATTCCATTGGCACAGACCAATGTTTGTCCGAAAAGTGCAATAATGATGAATATTTTTCTGTGACCAGTTCTATCTGAATATGAACCTACAAATAACGCCAATAGGCATGGGACAGTTGCAGTTATGTAAGTTTTCCATGCCATCGCTTGCGTGACAAGCTTCTGAACTTCTCTTTCATATTGATTTTGCTGATCCACTGTTTGTGCTCGAAGTGAATCACATATTTCTTCACTGAAATTTAAATTTACACGACAAGCTTTCTCCAAACTTAGGTTTTGTGCCGTTTGTCCCATTATAATGACAGATAATATGAATAAGAACATACTTGGCTCAATTGTAATATTTCGAATGATGTGTAAGCATGTTCCCTTACAATTTCTTTTTGATTCTTCTATTGCTACTTCAAATTCTTGTCTTAAAGGATCATTCTCTGTTGCTTCCCCACTATCTCCGTTTACATGATTTTCTCCAGGCATGGTTGAGATAATTATAAAAGAGAGTTTGATTCTTACAACGTTATATTCATTAGAATTTGTCCTAGTTACTAATCGTGATTTAATATGTACTTGCAATGGTTATTTCATATCTCAGATAAGCCTTTTTTTATCGGTGCTGCCATTTTGCCGAATTATTCTATGAAAATATTAGTCACTTCATTTTAAATTATTTTTTAATCAATTATTAATAACAATATGTGACGGCATTTACTAAGAGTAATAAAAAAAAATAAGTACTGAAGTACATAGATATGTCTGTAAATATTATAAAAGGACAAATATCATATCATATATTAAATTGTTAATTTAGGGTCAGTTGAATGACATTGAAATTCAATGTTGATACCAAACCCATATGCAAATGCATATAGCAAATGGGTATAAATCCAAGATTTAACAAATTAAATTAGATTAAAAATCCACTAGTAGTTTAGAGTTACACTTATAAATGTACAGATTTTCGTCTATGTTGTCGATATTATTATCAAATATGTGAAATCGACAAATTTGCACATTCATAATAATATTATGATTAGAATTTATAGTGAAATTCAAATGCCAGATTCCAATACACTCAATTGATATGAAAGTTAGTTGGACAATTTACACTACTAGTAACATGTCAGTCTTTTCTAAATACGAAAAGTTGTCTTGGAAACACTTACTGGAAAGCCTATGAAGTTCCTATTAAACAAAATAAAATTGTCGGACTGTGCACTTACGCACAAGGAAAATTTTTAATCGGTCCGTCTAACACAGAAACTGTGTGGATAACGTACCTATGTTTTTTGGTATTAATTGCGACTGTTGGGAGGCTAGCGTTGGTAACCGTTATGGGTTTAGCAGCATCTTTTAGCATTAACTACGTGACGGACAAAAAGGTAGCAAACGAAATAAAATAGTTGTATAGTTTGTCAAATGTTAATATGGAAGTGTGATGTAATTCAGTCTAGTGACATTTAGCGCTCTTCAGACAGACTTTTAGCTGTTCTAAAACAAAAAGTATTTAAGTGTAGTATTGTAAAAGTGTTCTAACAATTAATGTGTTTCGAGTTTCCATTTGAAAAATAGTAAGAAAATGCCACAGTTGCAGTTCAGATACTTTGTAAGTTTTTCAGTGTTATAAACTACAATCTCAATCTTATGAAAAAACATCTAAGTTTAGAAAATATAAAATTTATAAAAAATACATTAATTAGCATTTTATTTGTTATCTAGAGATCAATACATTTAAATAGAAATTTTACAACAATCCCTTGAGCAAGAAAGAAAAACTAAACGTTACCTTTTTCTTTGTGCATTCGGATAAAAAAATGACCTATATGTTGCTGGGTTGTGCAAACTACACCAAAACCAAATTTTCCGTTCGGAGGGTTTTGTGTGATTGAGGCACAAACTATAAGACAGACAGAGAGATAGACAATAACTTAAAAAACACTCAAATTGTGTTTTGCTATCGATTGTTAGTAGCTTAGACCTACTTTATTAATAATTTTATTTCTTCTACAATTTTGTTTTAGGTATAAACTAATTACCCAGTCTGCTTAGCCAATGTGATAAAGCTTATATTGCAAAACAAATTTTAAAGTTTCACCAAGTAAAAACTTTAGTACTCAAAAAATTTCATGTTGAAATTAACCCACGCAATAGTAAAAAGAAAGCAAATCGAGTATTATATCTTTGTGCACGTCAAGTCAGTAGCGGCGCTGGATAGAAAGGGGCGCCTAGTTGGTTATTAAACGAAACCTAGTTGTAAAATTTCTTTAATTCAGGGAAAAGTAGTTATATTTAAAAGGCTGGAAAGCAAATAACATTAAGTTTTTAATTTTAATGCTTTTTGTTTATATTTTAGGTCTCTTTTTCTTTTCTTTTGTATTTAGGAGCTGCTGTTAAAATTTTGGCCAGGTCTGAAAATCGCGCTTTATATCGGGAGATACCAGGTAGTCAGATTTGGTATGAGGACAGTAAGCCTTTGTTTGACTTGGCCTTTTCGCACGTTATCTAATTTTTTAATTGGTAATAGCGTCTAAGATTCAATAAAATAATTCTGTAGAGAAATGAATTATTATCACATGGTGCGTGAAATATTTAATTATCTACTATATTAAGTTTTAAAGTTTGATATTCCGTTTCAATAGTTTTAAGATAACCATATTGAAAGCGGCCACTTTTTTTAAACTTGGAATGGATATTTTCAATTTACCCTTTAACTATTTTATCTTTAAATTAAACAATTGCGGACTATTTTCGAAGAACGTAATAAAAGAGCAGTCAAATTATTTTGTACATATCTACCTATATTGTTTTGTTATAACTTTTAGCTACCAAAGGCAGTGGTTTTGATAAACTCAACAAGTTTGTTTTTTTCTGACTTGTTAAACAAATATACTTAGTCATATTTTAAATCATTTACAAAATGTAAGTAATTATTATGAATTCAAACCTTTTTTATGTATCACTATTTTCTATTGGCTAAAACCACATGAAAATCCGTTCGGTAGTTTTTTAGATTGCCGCAAACCGATCGGAACGCGGTTGAAATTTTTGTTTTATAATATGATGTAATGATATCACACAATATTATTCTTGTTATTTGGAAAATATGTTAATAAATAAATCATACCTGTTTATGTTCAAGGGTACGTGGAGGATCTTTGAGAATGAAAACATTATATGCTAAGTTTAAAATAAATAAACTGCCTGAGATTCCGAAGCATCCATAGTATCCAACGCTTTTTAAGAGCACTCCACTGACAGCACTTCCAATGGGGAACGCAGTTGTTAAACAAAAAGTGCTTAAACCAATTCGAAATGTTCTTTCCTCTATTGTGGTTATCGAACAAATATAAGCAAACATTATTAACATGCAAACACACCAGGAACCACTAAGAGCTTCTAAAATAGCATCAGTAAACATGTATACTTCTAAAGAAGTTACGTCAATAAAATATGCATTGACTATTCCATTTACAGAAACGAGTGTTTGTCCAAATAGTCCAATAATGATAAACATTTTTCTACGGCCGGTTTTATCTGAAAACGATCCAACAAATAATGCTAACAGGCAAGGGATCGTTGCTGTGATAGCAGTTTTCCATGCCATGTATCGAGTGACCAGCGACTGTACTTCTCTTTCATATTGATTTTGCTGCTCCACTGTTTGTGCTCTAAGTGAATCACATATTTCTTCTGTAAAATTTAAATTTACACGACAAGATTTCTCCAACCCAAGATTAGTTGAAGCTATTCCCCTTACAACCGTTGAAAAAATAAATAAAAACATACTTGGCTCTACTGTGATATTTCTAATAACGTGTACGCATTTCTCTTTAAAACTTCGCTTAACTTTTTTTCCTGCTGTTTCGGATTCATCTCTTAGAGCATCATTCCCTGTTGTTTCAGCTATACCATCATTTTCATGATTTGTTTTCATCATAATTGTCTTTTATTCAAAAACGTTTTTACTACCTAACGTTGCGATGTTTTGAAACTGTATCAGTTACGAATCATGATTTGAAATATATACTTGTGATGTCTTTTCATATCTTTTTCTTACAAAACATCTTCTTATCCACAAGATGATATTTCCGGAGTAAATTTTTAGCGCATTAGTCATAAGGTGCATTCGAATAAGACCGGATAAGGAGTAAGACCGTATAATGCAAAATCTTCCAAATTAGGAGGTAGTTTTGATTGCTGGCAACATATAACACGACGCCATTCCTTGCTAACCCACCCTTCAGTTCCCGTTCCACTCAGTTACAGCGACCACGCGTGTAAGAAACATAAATATAAAAATTCAAATATACGTTGTGTTTTTACATCATCCAATCTTCGACCGAAGTTTTATTGCTGTATTTTGGTGAGTATTGTCGTGTTTTTATTATTTATTTTGCTAATTGTTAAATTGCAACGTGTAAGCTATAATTAACTGTTACTAAAATTAACCAAGGACACAAATAGGCTGAGATCCGTTCTTACCATTCTTAGAAAAAGTTCGGATTACTAGCCATCCAATCTTTATCTGTAAAAAAAACCTCATTTGTTCCCAAACTTTAAAATTGTAACCACCCAATATTTAACCCAACCCACCCAATAGTACCCAAGTAGCTTACCATTTATAATTTGTACGCTAAAAACATCATTTTGTTCTTAAACTTCTAGTTTTGACAATCCAATTAACTATTACCATACTATATTTCATTTAATAGTTATTTTATTAAAATTAAAAAAATAATATTAAATTAAAAAATAAGTTTTTGTAGTGACATGCTAACACGTTACCTACATGAAGATTATAATGTGTATTCTGCTTCAGTTTTAAAAAAAATAGGACTTCTTTCTTGTGTTTCGGGCGCATACAAACATTAACCCACAATAATTACTTAGCCTGTTCCAAACTCCAAGTGAAAAAAACGGCCGTTGACGTTTGAGTGCAAAATAGGGCGTATCAACATTTCTTGAATCTCTTAAAAAATTACAAGTAATTTTTTATACAATTAAGATTTAATGATTTGTTATAAATAAGCAAATAAATTTTTACTCATTAATCATGAAATCTCGATAATTATTGAACATAAAATTAGTCAAAGAGATAGTTTA
>NJDC01001634.1:249111-259317 GCA_002245475.1 Calephelis virginiensis | reverse complement strand
TTAGCAGTATTTAAATCATTCAAGAGCACTTGGGACAAAAAATTAGTGCAATGGCAACGGCAAAACGTTGGAGTTAAAATAAATAAACGTGAGTTTGCCGTAATGTTTGCAGATGCATGGCAGCAAACAACTCCGGCAGTGATTCGTAATGGTTTTAGAAAAGGGGGGATTTATCCGTTTAACCCATCTGTAATTTCAAATGAAAAATATGATCCAAAAGCCTGGAAAAGGTGGCAAAATTATATGTCACAAAACAAATTAAGAAGATTGAAACAATTGTGTTTAAACAGATTAAATATTTTGTTGTTTTGTGACTCATCTAGTTTGACAGTAAAAAAAGTAAGTAGGTAATGGAAACATCACAAATTATCTAGCAAACGTGTCACTGTCAAAAAAATATTAATGTGGGATTCGAAGAACTGCTGCTAGATAAAATTACAAAGCCACATAAAAACACGAATACCGTCCGCAAGAGGTGTGTGGCACAAGGAGCAGAAGTGATTACACACTCATATTTGGGGAAGTTAGAAAATATGCAACAAAATGTTTGTCAAGATAAAAAGGTCCAAGAAGCGAACATAAATTATGTACAAAGTAGTGGTGAGGAAACAACAAAAGGTGTCCGTAAAATTATAAATAAGCAAAACTGTGTTAATAAACAAAAGGAAGCAAATAAAAAAACTGACAACGAAATACCTGAACCATCGAAGAAAAATACTAAAACACGAAAAGTGACAACAGAAAGTAAAATTACTTATAATAAAATAGCTAGACCGGTACTAAACACTATTAATAACCAAAATCATACAGAAGATCAGAAAATTAATAAAAAAATATTAGACTGTAGAAATTTAGAAAAATCCTCTAAAGGGAAAGGTGTCGGAAAAAGATCAAAAAAAGAAAATGTAAACATAAATAGTAAAGATTCCCGTAATAACTTAAGCAATAAAAAATGTTTACAGAGAGGCAGAGTTACTTTAGGTGACGATGAAAAAGAAGACTCTATTAAAGGCGATAAGGCCTTAAGGATACTCTTTGGCCTGCAAAAAGATTTAAAGAACCTGCAAGTGATGCTTCAACTCTTATGAGTGTGGATATGAGCACTCATAGTGATTCAGATTTGTTAGATATTTCGTCGGAATGTGACTTGGCAAATTGGTCAGAATTAATTAAATTAAATTTAGAATTGTTACAAATAAACGAGAACCCTGTTGAGTTTATACTGATGAATGACGAAGATATTGTATATTTTTGATTAATGACGAAGATATTGTTATGTGTTTTATTATTGTTTGCAGTTTATTATCAGATTAATATTGTATAATGTATTTATTTTAGCACTTGCCCTGTGCTTGAGTTAAATTTTGATAAAATTTAAAGATAGAAAAAATTTCGCCCCATAAAGGATTTCAACCTGTCGTTTTTCTCTAGAAACGAAAGTTATGGCCATTACAAATGTGAATTTCATCTGCAACGATGGACTCATTTACAGTGGGTATACAGAACTGTGTATCTATAGGACATAACTACCCGCGTTTACGGGTAAGAAAAGAATTAAAACTTTCGCCACAGGAGTTGAATCCTCAGTAGCTCAATTGGTTAGAGTATTCGTCAGTTTACAGGGTACAGGTTCAAATCCTGTGTAGGGCGAAATTTTTTCTTTCTTTGAAATTTGTAAAAATTGTAAAAACCTATGTTATTTTTTTTAGAAAAGATTGAAAGAAAAAAAGACTGTACACAATTTTCCAAATCAATAAACGATTACATTACTAGATTTATTAATTATTGAGTGTCCTATTCGATTCTTTTAGCCGTACCCCCAAAACGATCAGGCGTCTAGATATGGTTTAAAATTTAGATAACACTCAGGTGCTTTTAAAACATTACCTACGGTTTTTCAGTTTAATTTTTAATTATCATTGCCACATAAGCAAAATTTCATAATTTTTCATAAAACTTTTACTTGAAGTAGGTATTGCGTAACTTTGTATAATTTAATGAAGTATCTATCATACAAGTTATCGGTAATTATGTGTTTGGTAAGCTGGCCTGCCCTGATGATGTTTATATAGAGAAACCGGTTGGCTAAAAGAAAATAACAAAAATATATTGTGGAAGGTACAAGCGATATTAATAAATTCTCTCTAAGCAAACATTTCTATAGAATACGTATTTTCATTAAAAAATAGAGGTGTGGGTAAAAGTTTGAGAATCACGAATTTGTTGTTATCAGTCGAAAAGGGTAAGATCGGACTATTGAAAGTATGAAAAAAATAAAACAACATGTTTGTCAAACAGTAATAAACTTAACTTATTTCAAACAAATAAGTAAAATACGTTTAAGACCGGATATTTTTATGATATGCAACTTAAATTACAAGCTCTAGAATTCATTTTAAAAAGTAGTCCGATCTTACTCTTCTAAGGTCCGATCTTTTCTTTGTGCCTAAAAAAATAACTTTACTTTCAATGGCTATCCAACTTTACCCGTTACAGATAGGAAAAGGAGAAAATTCACACATCAAATATGTTTCTTCATAAGTGTATTAACATATAATTTATAACAATAATATTAAAGATGACAGAAATAGGCACGGCGGTGGATCCCTATCCGGGCAAGTTGTTGCACACTACCAACAGTGGTCTTAACAGATGTAAAATAAGCCTTTATTTTGCTAATTCCGCGTAAGATACATTGCTTCATTTACTATAATACAATACATACTTCATCGAAAAAAATGGTGTCAAAATCATAAAATATAGGGTCGCAAAATTGGAAATAAGATTTCGCTTCATTTGGTAAAAATACGTTAACTTGAAATAACTTGAAAAAATACTAAAGATGGAAAACCACAAAGCCATAATCTTCATTGTACTGAAAATTGATATATCTAAAGGTAGACGCCAAGACTTCCATTGACTATATCGGCTCCTGATTCCTTCTAATTGCAGCAATTTGGGTTAGAGAGAGAAAAATAATCCAAAAGAAATAAAAAATGTTTACTGAACGCCTGAATGAAGTTATTGTCAAGTTGTAATGTAAATTCACTTATTATTCCTTATCTTCTTTTCTTTCTATTCTTCGTTTTATCATAAAAAAAATATTTTAAAAGCCATGTTGTAATATTAACTAAATAGATGTAGGATATACTAATACCTCGTGTTGGTTCGGGTGCCCTGTGTAAACCATCTGCCGTCTTGCCTGGCAGCTTGTGAAAGGCGAGTAAAGGCGAAATGGGTCATTACTAACAAGACCACTGTCTTTTTTGTTTTTTTTTATATATTTTATTGAATCAGGTGTTACTTTGCGGAAATCCATTATAACAGATGTTAAATAAGCCTTTATTTTGCTAATTCCGCGTAAGCATTGTTGTTCCGCGTAAAAGTGTTGGGGCAAATAATCCTCCAAACGACACAGAATGTGACAAGCCTAACTGACGTTACCACCACCCACCTCCGCGACCAGAACACGAATATAGGAAGAGCTCGGGAAACAATAAAATTGTCACGTTCTTTACATGTGACCGATCACAAATAGAGTCCGAACACGGGAAACAAAACCACTTGTCACGTCCTTCGCCAACTTTGTCGAAGCACTCACCACAGAGAACACCAAATCGCACTCGACGTACGTTTCGCCTATACACCGAGGCATGGAAGCTGGTCACAATTTGGCTAGTGATCACTCCTTCGAAATAATTCATACTTATGAAAAAGGGATTAGGCTAATTTTAGAACAATTAGAAATCATAAAACAGAATAATGTGTCCAGAACATTGTTGAATGAACAAACAAATATATCGAATTCCCCATTATTACGAAGTTTTAGCAGCAATCGAGTCGCACAGAATTCCACAATCGATGCGTGAAGCGGTTACGAATAATTGATATTGGGGGTTTGGTCTATATGAGGCGCAATCGAGGCGGCGCCAAGTCACTCGTGTGTCGTCGTTTTAGTCCAAGAAAATGGGTAGGGTAAATGCGAATTTTGAGTTTAAAACTTGAATTTTTGATATAATTTACTTTGAGGAATCTAAAAACGAACTGTGAAAGTTTTTTTTTAAATTCACCCCCGAGAAGGGGTGAAAAAAATAAAAAAAAATGTTTTTTTTTTAAATTTTGGGGAAACGGTAAGGTAAGGTAATGACACCAACGGATAGACACACACATACGTACATACACACAGAGAGAGAAACAGAGAGTGCGAGGGAGAGGGGCGAGGGGAGAGGGGGAGAGGGTCAAGAGAGGAGGAATGGTGGGGGGGAGAGAGGGGTGAAAAAAAAATAAAAAAAGTGTTTTTTTTGAAATTTTGGAGAAACGGTAAGTGTTAGAATAAAAAGTTTCAAATAAAATTTGTAGAGCGTAAAATTTTACACAAAAGTGTTTCTATGACTTTTTTCCTAAAATTGAAATTAACTGAGATAGGGTAGTTAGAAGCTCGGGGATGATAACTGCAACTTTAAACAATCATAAGTTATTGAAAAA
This sequence comes from Calephelis virginiensis, assembly GCA_002245475.1. Lineage (NCBI taxonomy): Eukaryota > Metazoa > Arthropoda > Insecta > Lepidoptera > Riodinidae > Calephelis > Calephelis virginiensis. The sequence goes on along the minus strand of NJDC01001634.1, from coordinate 254,832 downwards.
TTTAAAACCACACCAAGTTATCGTATTGTAATGTTGTTCAATATTAACAATAAATTATTAATTTTGCATTGTATTTCAACAGGTTTTTTGTAGCTGTAAAACAAATTGTTCATCAGCTAGATGTGGTTGCAAAAAAAGTGGTCTGAAATGTAATAAATTTTGTAAAAGTTGCCAAGGCCAAAGCTGTAATAATGCTTCTGCAAGATCTTTCATTCTAGAGGATGATAAAAATGAAGATAAAGAAGATGAAGAAGGGGTGATAGTGATGATGATGATGATGATGATAATGACGATGATGAAAATGTTTAGTAGGATGAAGATAATGGTGAAGAAGAAACTACTGTTGATGACAGAGAACGAGAAAACGAAACAGTAAATACGGGACGTCAAACTGTCAAAAACACTCGTTTATAAGTAAAGCAAAAGGTGATACTATACCTTAATATAAATATAATCTAGTAAAATTTATTCTTTTTAGTAAATTATTACGTTATAGATGACATTTTTTTTGTATGCTTTCCAGATTTTTTGTGATTGTACAACCAATTGTGCATCAGCAAGATGTAGTTGCAGAAAAAGTCATCTGAAATGTAATAAATTTTGTAAGTTTTGTAATGGTGAAAAGTGTGATAACAGTATAAATACAGACGTTTCTACTGATGAAGATAGTGAATATGAGACCCTTACGACATCAGACAAAAATACGAAGAGACACTTACGAGAAGAAGACGACGAAGAAAGCTTGACTGTTAGAGACTGCAGTCTACTTGATGAAGTCGATATAAACTTTGACAAATTTTAAATTAATTTATAGAATAACAAAATTTTAATAATTTTATGTAATATATGTACAGAATCAATGACTTTTTTCTACTACCTTTGATGTATTACTATCATAAAAATATATTGTAACAATGTCAAATTTGTAAATAAGTTAAATAAATGTTACTTTATTTTTTGACAATAAATAAATATTTCTCTTTTTAAGTTAAAAGCAAAACTAACCAAAATAAAAAAGATAAATAATTAACAACCTTCTTAAATTTTTTAAAATTTTAAACACAATTTTGTATTTTTTTTAATCTGAAATGGAAGCGAAAACTAATTTTGATTTTTTATAAAAATAAAATGATTGTAAATAAATAGTTCATTAAAGATTTAAATAGAGCACGGAAATGTGTGCTCCTATTATGAAGCACAAATTATTGTCACGCATCTTCTTTTTTTCCTTTGTATTAATTTTCTTATCGATCTATCTCTGTTGTTTTCTTTCTTTTTTTGACAATCTTTCTTTATCTTATTATTTCTAATACTCTCCAAAATATTTTGCGTCAGTAAAAGTCGTATATGATCATATTACACTCTACACATAGAAACTACTACGTGTTCAAAACCACACACACAGAGGCCCATTGAGAACAACTGGCGCATGCGCATGAGGTACCAAAGCCGGCAGTAAAAGCAAAGTCGCCGCCACACAATATCTTTCACCAGGTAAATTATTTTATACCTGCTTGAAAATCACAGGTAAAAATTAAATTTCAATGTGTATGTTCAATTTTTTGAAATATTAATCTATTAAAAAAATATACATAGATTTTTATCGGTTTAACTTGATTTAATTAGGAAATAAAAATTTCAAATTGTTATAATTTTGTTATAAACAATTGAAAAAAAAAATCTCTAGAATCAAAGTTTATAATTATATAAGTAATTTAAAAAAAATCGAGTTTTTTCAATTTTTCAATAACTTATGATTTTTTAAAGTTGCAGTTATCATCCCCTAGCTTCTAACTACCCTATCTCAGTTAATTTCAATTTTAGGAAAAAAGTCATAGAAACACTTTTGTGTAAAATTTTACGCTCTACAAATTTTATTTGAAACTTTTCATTCTAACACTTACCGTTTCTCCAAAATTTCAAAAAAAACACTTTTTTTATTTTTTTTTCACCCCTCTCTCCCCCCCACCATTCCTCCTCTCTTGCCCCCTCTCCCCCTCTCCCCCTCACCCCTCTCGCTCGCACTCTCTGTTTCTCTCTCTGTGTGTATGTACGTATGTGTGTGTCTATCCGTTGGTGTCATTATAACTTCTGGTTAACAAGATCTAATTTCAAAGTACATATTTTTTTTTCTTGTTAGATACTTATTTCACAATATGTCAGATTTTCACTATAAGTAGTGTTCCTTTATTAAAAATATCGAAAAATTAGAAATAGAATGATCTGTATTGGCAACATTTCCTCTATTGTAATATCAGTGCTCGTTATTCTTGTATTCCATGTTAAAGGAAGGGTAATTAAATATAAATCTATATATTAATACGTGAATCAAAAACTTTGGAACCCTTTTTACGAAAATTGCGCTGACGGAGGAGTATCAAATTTGGCGAACCTATGTTTATGTGTAGGAAAATGTAGAACGCTAATATTTTTAATGATAATGCTTATAGAGTGCATTAATTCAAAAAATAAAACATTACACGTACTACCAACGGGCGACCACTAGTTAAATTGAATATACAGTTATGTAATATGAAATAATTAATTAAAATAATTTGTGTGACTTGTACAGGGATACTTATTTTATTAAATGATTAGCACCGCTCAACTATCAAAATAAACCGCTTACAATCATACACCCAGACCCGGAAATACAGTCATCTATGTTCATTGTACCAACGGTCCCCGGCAGGAACAGAATAAGCCTCACGGTTGGCCGGTGGAGTATAGGCCTGTATGCTAACTCCTCGCTCAGGAAGTGATCAAACAAACTCTTACTAGTTGAAGCCCGCGGCTTTGATTGTGTAGAACTCACAAAATACACATTAGCACTTTAATAATTTTTAACCCCCGACGCAAAAAGAGGTGTGTTATAAGTTTGATGTGTCTGTCTGTGGCATCATAATTCCCGAATTGATTCCAGTTTTTTTTGCATTAAAGGTAACTTATGCGTGAGTATTTATGCGTGCGTGCGTACGTTTCATGTTTGATGAAAATAGGTTGGGCCGTTTAAAAGTTGTGGGGGTGAAAGTGGGGAGATTAACCGATTTTTTACTTTTTGAAGGGAAATTAAGTTGTTGTGTCGGTTTTTAAAAAAAAAATAATTTATTGTTATTTTGTCATTTAATACCAACTGATGTTGCTCTTACTCAGTTTCCAGTGACTCATTTCGATGATCCGTTGTTATGTATTATATCTACAGTTTGTATGACAGTAACTGATAGTATTTTTTGATAAAGTGCCTTTTAAATATTTATCAATACGATGTCATCTGTTTAATTTAATAATAGTTTCTTTCCGAGGCTTTGTCTGAGATTTTAATTCTTTCAAATAAGAAAAGGCGATTAAAGACAAAATGAAATAGGGATTAATTTAAAAAATCTAATGTTGTATTTGTATTTGATTTCCCCCGAAATGGCTAAACCAATTTCAATGAACCTGCCTACTACCTACCTACCTAATAAGAGAGGACGATATGTCTGTTCTTCTCTTAGGGCTTTCCTATTGATTTGTGTAGTAACTATTTTTATGTAACAACACTCGCTGCCCCAGCGAACTTCGTTCTACCCGTTCAGTTTTTACAGAGAAATTAAATATTTGGAAATTGAATTTTTGACAGAACAAAGGATATTGTGAAAGGAGATTCCATAGAATCCATAGTATCCAATGCCTCTTATAAGAACACCACTTACTGCCATTCCAATGGGGAACGCAGCTGTTAAACTAAAACTGCTTAAACTCATTCGAAATGTTCTTTATTCTACTGTGGTTATGGAACAGATATAAGCAAACATTACTAGCATGCAAACACACCAAGAGCCACTTAGAGCTTCTATTACAGCACCGGTAAAAACAAATACTTCTAAAGGAATTGTGTAAAGAAAATATGCATTGATTATCCCATTCACACAAATAAGTGTTTGTCCAAAAACTGAAATAATGATAAATATTTTTCTGTGACCTGTCTTATCAGAATAGGATCCAACAAAAAATGCCAATAGACAAGGGATAGTTGCAGTAATATAAGTTCTCCATGCCATAAATCGGGTGACAAGCATCTGTACTTCTCTTTCATATTAATTTTCCTGTTCCACTGTTTGATCTCGAAGTGAATCACATATTTCTTTTGTGAAATTTAAATTAACACGGCAAGCTTTCTCTAAGCCAAGATTCTGTGATGCTTGTCCCATTACTGTTGTTGAAAATATGTATAGAAACATACTTGGCTCAACTGTGATATTTTTAATAATATATATGCATGTTTCTTTAAAACTTCGCTTCGGTATTTCTGTCACTGTTTCAAATTCATTTCTTAGAAGATCACTCTCTGTTGGCTCTTCAGTGGCCCCATTTAAGTGGTTTTCTTTGGTCATGATTGCTTTTTAATGAAGAACATAAATTATGTAACTAAAAATTTGGACCTTGCGGTGGTACGATATTCAAACGTATAAAAGTATTCAAAGTATATAATTCAAATTATGATTAGTAACTGACACACAGTTACTAATCATAATTTGAATTATATACTTATAATGTGTTTTTCATATCTTCGATAAGCTTAATTTATCGCTACGGTGGTATTTCCGGAAGCAATTTGAACAACATTCGTAATAAGTTTGACAGGAAATTTGAAGTGGTTATATATTATTGAAACAATATCATAAGCAAAGCTTTTGATAGATGGGTTTTCTAACTTAGTCCACGACCACAGGTCCTAATGAATTTTATTTCAAAAATAATATTTTATTTTTGCATGAAACTGGGTGAGTTTACAAAGTTTCTTAGATGTATATAGCTCTAAACCTATTTCGCTATAGTTAGCTAGCAAAGAAAATACCCGTAATTTGTATCTTATAATCCCCCCAACATTACATTTTGCAGCGGCTTAGCGAATTTTAATTTGATTATGGTTTATAGTTAAATTTTATGTTGATGTTACTATGTCAAACATACATTTATTCAAAATTCAATTTAAAATTGATATTTTTTCTATAAAATTCATCATAAGTATTGCGTTATTAATAAGTTAAACGGTTTTAATCGAATCATAATTGTCAATTGTGTGTCAATATACATATATGAACTAAATGTCATCTTATCTATTTATACACTTCAATTATTATGTTATAATTATTAAATTGGATTATATTATGTCAGATTACAGTTAAATGTCTTTACTCAAACATTCATTTAATAAATTCCAAATCTTAAATTATAATTCAATTGAATTGTTTGATATCAAATTACGTAATTAAAAATAAAAAGAATAACAATCGTAGTACATATATTATATTAGTCATCATAATTAGAACAATGAAAATATAATAAAAATACTTAAGGACTTAAGGATTACATATCCTTAAGTAACTAAACGTTTTTTTTTTGTATGAGCCACTTCTTTAATATGATCAGTCGAATTTTACTAGACAATTCTTTGATCTTCTTAGGTAACTTATTAAAAACTTTTATCGTTATCACATAACAGCTTTGTTGGAACATATGACATTTGCAAATCGGCATCATTAGTCTCGTAAGGATCAGTTAACCTAGGTTTCAAAGTTTCTTTGGCTGACACAAATAATTCAAAATGTTTATTAACAAATACTTACGTAGCATGGACTGTACAAGTTACAGGGCCATTAGTTTGATCAGTTTAGCATCAAAAGTGTATGGTAAAATAGTTGAAAGGAGGATGCAAGGGATGTCCGATGGAACATTGTG
>NJDC01001634.1:226408-248609 GCA_002245475.1 Calephelis virginiensis | reverse complement strand
GTGGTGTCAAGAGTCTCCGAAACCGGCGTGTTTGTATGAAAAGGGTTATGAATATGAAGGAAGCAAGACAGGTTTGTCAGGATCGTGAGGTCTGGTACTCGATACTCTCGGCCTACACCGTAAGGGACTTGGTGTGAAGATATGTACTTACGTAGCAAAAATATACTTAAGTAGCAAAAGTTATTTTGTACTTAATTTTAAGTAAATGGTAAGTACGGTTATTGTAGGAGAAGTAACGATTTCTGCATGGTTTTCATTTGCTATAAACTGTTGTGTTCTATCTCCGATGCTGTTCAATATATTTATAATAAATGATTACTATTCATGCGAGAGATGACTTCGATTGCAGTGTAAAGTATGAATGAATATTTTGCAAAATTAACTTATAACTAACATATGTGAGAACCCCATTGCTTGCTACTGAATATTTTACCAAGATACGAAGCAAATAAAGAAGGTTTCCTAATGTAAGAAGTATATGCTCCAATCGACCACACCGATAACATGTAGAGTGACATCATGTAGATGCCATTACTCAATATGTTATCAGTGCGATGTTAATAGTTAGATAACGAAATTTTATTTCGTACCAGCTGTCTACCCGCGACTTCATCAACGTAAATGTTATCTCTTGTAATAAGTCCCTTAGTGAGAGATTTATTTAAAAATAAGTAGCTTATATTCGATCTCAAGTCCTTAAACACATGTCTATCAAATTTTGTTCAGCGGTTTGGTCGTGAAAGTATACAAGATACACAGATAGATAAACTGACGGACATTCGCATTTATAAAATTATAATATTATTATGGATTACGTAACTAAATTTATCGTTAATCCCGACCTTAATAGTGTAACATGACGTTGGTGAATGCTGATGTTAGTAAAAATAGGAAAGACGGTAGTTTCAATCCCATCAAGCGTGTCAAGGCTTCAATGATCAAGTCTACTATTTTATGTAATTGCCTGCACAATATAAAAAAATCTAGGAAAGGAAGCCATGTAGAAGATTATTTTAACAGCGAACTAGGGTTATCACATCCTTACACAAGTCTTAAAGGAAACCAGTTAAAAGTTTTAAATACGTTTTCCTTATCTCTGATGATGCCTTTTATCGTAGTATAAGTCTATAATTAGTCATAACTTGTAACTGGGAAAATAGGTACTTTATTATTAAATTTTAAAGCAAGTGACTAATGATTTTTGAAGAAATATAATAGGGAAAATACGAGTATTTCACAGACATTATTCATACTGACAAGACTAAGACTAATATTATAAAATATTTATTTATTTATTTCATTTTGTAATACTGGAAGGCAAACAAAGGTTTATTCTCTAAAGGAACCCTGACCAACACCTTTGCATATTATTTTTACAAAACTGATTTTATTGGTATTTTTATTAAGAATGAAAGGTAAAACAAAATCTTTCAGAAACGAATCAACAAACAACGGGTATTTCAAACGCCCCGTCCTATTGGGACTTGGAAAATATCGATGGCCTTTATGTTGCAAATGTTTAAACGCAGAACATGTTCAACAGGAAATTATTTCAGACAGGGTAATTTTAAGGCAAAGGACGAGAGGCTTTCATCGTTGGTAGTAAGATTATTTAGTAACTAGAGCCCCTACCATGATCTTACTGCTTGTCAAGTTTACTATACTCGCTACCGTATCTATAAATTATTTGTATGAAAACTTTGAACAGCGCCTCTATTTGTTACTAAGAGAAACGCATTTTTTGACAAAAAATGTCATAGATTTCGACACATAACTTACCAAACGTAATCTATTACAACTCATGGTAAAGGTTCAGATGCTTGCCCCCGATTTTGTTAGCGTAGAATAGTTTTTCATGCAAACTTTCAGCCTCTAATGAAGTCTTTTGGGGGTTGATTTTTGAAAAAACTGGCCCTTATTTGAAATTTAATCAAAATCGGTTCGGTGGAGCCTTGAAAGAGTAACAGACAGACAGATTTTCGCATTTGTAACATTAATTGTGGATTTAGATTATTGGATTGTTCAATAAATAGAGACACTAGGAGGTCCTACAACGACCGCATATCAGTGGTTTTTGAAGTAAAATTTTTTGGAATAGGTAAAAACATCTATACTAACGTCAGATCGTCAGAACGGAAATTCGTAAGACGGCGCAGGGCGCTTGCGTTAATGTTTGTGTTGTCATGTTTGTGTACGATAGCGCAATGAATATTGTATTCTACCACATAAATTATAGTACTTTCATACTGATAATAATTAAAGAAATTCGTGCAAAATTATTCCCTAACCATTCCTAAATATCAAAAATGCACAACGTAATAAAATAAATAACAAAATATTCAAGTTTTCACTTCTGGCGGTACTCCTGGAGTGCAACCCGTCGTTTTTTTATTTTATTTCTGTTAATGGACAGCATGTAATTCTATTTGTTATTATTATTCCTTCGTTATTCTTGTTCCTTCATTTATTTTTGTCCGTATTTTTTTGAAAAGCAACTGTTAAAATAATGCCTTTACATTAGTTTTTCTTAACCAATAGTGCTACTAGGTAATGTGCTAATATTTTTAAGACCAAGGTCAAAAGACTCACACACTTAAAAAGAAAAACAATGGATAGAATTAGAAAGAAGTAACGTTAATGCAGCAACAGTACATAATATGTGAATTGTAGTAAAGAATCTAGTCAAGTTATACTCGTACAAGACTTAAGGAGCAAGAATACGAAACATCATCATTATGTATATATGGCATTCAAAAACGTATTTTCCTTTCTGACATTCAATTGTCTCCTGTTAGTCTGGGTCCCCTGTATTTTATGGACCATCTGTTTGTTTGCCTGGCAGCTTTTAAGAAGGGAGCATAGGTTAAACCAATGACGCTATTGGTAATAAGAGTGCTAAACTTGTTTTGAATGGCTAATGTGTTGCTAACCTTGCAGTTTTTACAAGTTCACTGAACTTCGTGGACGAGCACGTGGACGAGCAGAGTACTCAGCCCGAAGGTGCTGTGCAGCAACCTGATTTATCTATTAATGTCGCTATAATAACGGGTTTGCTTATCGTGTTATAGTTCGGGGGATGATCGGTTGAATTTCTCATTAAGTTTAACAGCATAACCAGAGAACAGTGTTGCAACGATAATATCAACTGCTTTTGCAATCAGTAGCGATAACTGTTCAAAATAATAAAGTGAATATAAGATGACCAGAAACATCAAAATCCAAAGAGTCTGTAATCGAAATTGACAAATGGATAATAGGAAATAGGATAACAGTGTATGGAAAGCCCTTAATGAATAGCTGTAGAGAGGGTGGAACATGAAGATATACTAACTACTGGAGAATGGTATGAATATTGCTGATGTTCTCTAATTTACCAGCAACTCTTTCGTTGACATTTAAAAAATCAAGACTCTCAAAAAGAGAAGTCAGTAAATTAGAGTGAGACAGCAATATTATGAATTTGACATCAGGTCTTCGTTAGTAGTGTAACTTCCAGTAGAGTTACAGATTCATGCAGTGAGTCGACCTTCCGATGCTAATTCACTGGTACACTCATTCTTACATTATAAAGATCATTAACAGTTCACAACGTCATGAAATATTTGCATCTCCGTAAATAGTCTAGCGATCTAAGTGTTGGACTTGACTTCATGAGGTCCCGGTTTCAAATCCCAGGTCGGACAATAAAACGGAAACGTGTTTTTTCCAATTTTCTTATAAAAAACAAAATATTGCTCGGGGTTTGACATGTGCCCGGTTGGCGATAGACTTGCCAGCTATCACATTGTGTGACTTAGTGTCTTTGGCTAGTCGTGAGTTGTGCCTCTGCCTACTTATTGGGGGATATGGGCGCGAAGATATTTTTTCAATTAGTAAAATATCAAAAATAATTAAAAAGCTACTTACACTTTTCTGTTCAGGCGATCGTTCAGGATCTTTTAGGATTGTAGAAGTATACAGCAAGTTAATGAGAAGTGAACTCCCAGCAATGCAATAACATCCATAATAACCAAATTTCTTCAGAATTATTCCGCTTAATCCCATGCCGACCGGGAATCCAACGGTTATACAAAAACTAATTATGCCCATACGAAATGTTCTATTCTCATGTGTCGTTATAGCACTTATATATGCATACAATGTTAGGAAACTAACACACCAAGATCCAGATAGACCATCTAAAATAGCTTCACTAAATACAAAAACTTCTAATGGTAACTGTCGAAGAAAGTATGTGTTAATAGCACCATTAACACAAACAAGAATTTGACCTATTAGTGCATAAATATGAAACATCTTCCTATACCCAGTCCTATCTGACCATGATCCAACAAAAAGAGATAATAGACACGGTAAAGATGCTGTTATATATGTTCTCCATGCCATAGCTCTTGCTACTAGATGTTGGACGTCCTTTTCGTATATATTTTGACCATTAACTGTTTGTAGTTTGAGTGAGTCACAAATTTCTTCAGTGAAATTCAAATTTACCCGACATGCCTTTTCAAGATTTAAGTTTTGTGATGTAAGTACGCATAATATAAGTGGGAAGATGAACAGAAACATGCATGGCTCGATTGTAACATTACTTAATACGTAGCGGCAAGTTTGTAAACAATTTCTTCGTTTTACGGCTTCTGGGTTTTCTTTCAAAGGATCTTCTTCAGTAAATTCTTGTTTTAAATTGACGTCATCAGTTTTATCCTGATCCATTTTATTTTATATTTGTTTTAAAATAATTTCAACACTTAATTTTATAAACTGTATTGAAGAAATATAACACTGATAATGAGCAGTATTGTTTTTAAAAGATGAAGTTTTGTAATTTTATCTGTGATAAGCTACATATATCGTATATTATTAATTGTTGTATTTAAATCTAGTATTTAATCGGTATAAATACCCGATTTGGTCAATGTATTTCTTATCTTACTTTTGTAGTGATAAAGTGAGGAAATTTGATGACATTTATATATTAAATGTTGTTAATTTAAAATTTTTTAAGTAGTAGGTAGGTAGGTGTATGTATGTATGTATGTATGTATGTGTGTATGTAATGGAATCTTTGAGCTCAATTTTTACCAGTTTTGAGAAGCCTGACAAATTTGAAACTTTGCACACGTATCAAGGTCGATGACGATACAATAATATGGTACTGTCGAGCTGATCTGATGATGGAGCCGGAAGATATGAACTAGAACTTCATGATAGATGATCGTATCAGAGCCGTGTTTGAACTTGTTAGAAAGATCTTGTAATGAACGTTGACCATGATTAGGTTACAATGTCTGATGATGAAACCGGAAGACAGGCACTGGCATTCGATGATGGAATATCGTATTACAGCCTTGTTTGGACTTGTTAGAAAGGTTTTGTAATGAACTTTGACCATGATTAGGTTTCAAGGTCTAAATATAATTATATGGTACTATCGAGCTGATCTGATGATCTAGCCGAAAGATTTGAGCTGGAACTTCATGTTGGATGATCGTATCATAGTAATTCTCCCAGTGCTGGCCCGGGCTCCTTTGCACTTTGAATACACTGACACATATTAAAATTCTCTCGAAAGAAACTTATTAATCAGGCTTGATTTTGTTAGAGTTAATTATAACATAATAAATTACAAAAAATTTATATTGAGTTTTTCCTAAACAACAAAATTGTGTTCTCAAAGAAAGAGAGGGACACCTTCATGTTCAGTTTACATGTCTGACCCATATCTTATTTTCGTTAATAGATTGAATGTCGCTGCTTAAAACTCTCTTTATTTTAAATAATTTTACTATCTGTATATTGAGATAAAAAAACCTTTGATTTTAATATATCTATTCCATCCCAACGATAATTAGAAATGAAAGAAAGAAAACCTTATTTGTTCGTCATTACCGACAAAATCTGGACTAGTTATGACGAAACCTAAGGCGTACCCAATGAAATATGAACATAGGGTACTTTTAGGGCTAAAACATATTACCGCGATGCGGCGCTGTGCACTATTTATTTAAAACAGAGTAATACCTTTTTAATAACCAATATTTTCAATAACCAATTCCATGGCAGAGAAACGTCTATGACGCTGCAACGCCGCAGAGCAAACCGACGAATTAAGCGGTGCGGCGCCGCAACGCGGTTGTGTGTTTTGGCCCTTAGCTCAAATCGTTTCCGTCGGAGAACGTAAACACCTTTAAATATAAGTAGATTCACAGACAATGCGTATACTAAATAACACCAAAAATTTAAAAAATACGTTTATTTCCAAACAATACTATAATAATACAAAAATCTAAATGACATAATAATATTTACAATATTGTTAGAATCACAATTTAGTTTAGTTTATTCGATACCTAATATTAGACACACCCTGATTGTAGAAAAAAACCGCTATATTCAGGCAATGATAATGGTGGTGATTTTACTGTCCACAAACTAAACTTATTTTAAATATATGCTATCTTTTCAAATAAAAAAAAAATTAAAAAAATGTGACTTTTTATCAACGCTTTCCTACGTCTGTAGAAATGTTGTGTACAGACTAAAGCTCTCAGTGCTCATATCAAATCGGAAATCGTCACCGTATCGCCTCGAGCCGTTTTTTATTGTTTGTATGAAACTCCATACTGCATCGCACACTATAATAGTAATAAATAAATAATAATAAATATCCCTGGGCAAGTTACACAGATTGAATCTAACCCCAAAGTAAGCAAATTATATGCTTGTGTTATAAATGTTAGTCAACGATACTAATACATAGAAATACTCAAATAGATACCATAATATATTTAATAAACACCCAGACCCGGAAATGCAGACATCTGAATGTTCATCACACAAATGCCTGCCCCCGTCGGGAATCGAACCCGAAATCGGTCGGTCAGTGTGGTTAGGCGTGTACGGCAGCCACTCGACCAATGAGGCGACACACACACACACACACACACACACTAATCGGAATCATAACGTAATCGCCGCGAATCGGAACAGGCTATCGGTCGGCGAGCTGTAAGCGCGGTGTCGTTTAGCCGTAGTCGAATTGACGTACCTACAGGAGCTGCTGATACTGTTTGGTTACGCGCATACATTAGGTTGACGCCTGGTTGACGGCGATACGGCGTCGATCCCTTTTCGATTTTTATATGTGCTGAGACCTTAAGAATAACCAGTTGATTTTAAAATTATAAAAAACGCATTACAAGTACCCATTGTGAATATGTGAAATAAATAGTTATTTTATTCTGTGCCTACTCATTCATTCATAGATACATTCACATATATGTGAAATAAAATATTATTTTATCATACGCATACATAATACATATATCTTCACGTCAAGTCCCTTACGGCATATAGTATCAAGCACCTTGCAGATTTGCCTAGTTTCCTCCACATTCTTTACTCTTTTCTATTATATTCCTAGATCACCCTTTTTTACTTTAATAATAAATAGTTCCCTAGTGTAGTTGCTGTTAAATTTTAATGAAATACGAATTCAAGCCACGGACACATGCGTAACTCTAGACGGACCAATGGAATAAAAGCAAAACAAAGCAAATACCGTAAAGGGGGGCTATTTGGTAGAAAGAGTCACATAAAATGGCTGTAGTTTTGTCAACTCTTGTATTAAGTCATTAAAATTATCAGCCGGTTATAATATTGCTTGTACAGATATAAAATATTAAGGATTGTATGAAGACAAGCTATGCAATCAGGTGTTTTTTTGAAAAAAATAAGACTTTCCAAATTACCTATAAGGGGGGGCTAATTAAAATCAACTGGATTTGTATGTTGTCTTGTTTATATGAGGCTTCCATATTCAATAATTCACCATAACACAAAAACTGTTGTTGCTATTTAAAATGTTATTTCTGATTAATAAAGGTGAAAATATTATTAAAAATTTAGAAACTTATGAAAACAATCGAAACTTCGAAAAATTTTACACTTCTAAAAGTTTGCAGCTCTCGATTTTGCACTAAAATACTTTTTTTTATAAAAAACCGTTTATTACTGTCACAGCATCGAAAGAACTTCTCTGATTGGTTAATTTAAAATCAACACTAGCGCTGTGACAAAATTTCGAAAGCTCGCTATGGTTGCGTTCAGTTTTATTAAAAAAATAAGGATGCAATCTTGTTTTTTTTTTCAAATAGCCTCTTGTTTCCCAAATAACCCCATTTTACGGTATACAATCTGTCATCTGTCTCGCTCATTGCAAGCGCTTTTTGAGCAAGTCAGGAAACGCCAAACACCACGAACGAACCTGGATGGGTTCTATGTAGCAAAGTATCTCAGTATCCATGAACGCTTAAAGCAGTAATATTTCTATCTTACCAAATGTTCGCTTTTACAAGCAACTTTATAATATACGATGTAAGGTTGTCTTTCTCCGATGATAATTAGTATTATTGAAATAATACTGTTTTAGGAGCTTATGGTAACCCCCCTGAACGCGCGTATGTCTTACATTTACGAGCGCAAACGTACGCGCGTAAAACGCTCTTTGTGGACAGGCTACAAAGGATCAAACATTGCATTACGACATAAGTGAGGAGTTTTGGCGCCATTGAGAGGAAAGATGGTAGAAGTTTTTTTCATAATTATTGAATTTCGTGTTTATATTGAGTAAATTAGTCAATTTTGGTAGCATTTTATTATTAATATTAATATTATTTTATAATTTTGTTCAGTGAAAGAGCATAAATGAAATATTCATGAAGAAATTAGCATATCGTGTTGTCGTCGTAGCCACATTTCACTACATGAGCTTGAGTGATGAGGCCACCACTTTATCAAAGACCCTGATATGACTTACTGACGACTTATGACTAATTGTAATTGAATCCCGATTTTGGTAAATTTGATACAAATTTCTACTTGACTTGTGGCAAAATGCTAACACGAATACCAAAACCTAGAAAAACACAGAAAAAGAAGACATAAGTGAGGACTGTGACGCATACTTGATACAATAAATGTTAACAGTTTCACAAACGTATTCACGTGTACACGGCCTTATACATGACACCGTCACTCCCCTTTTTAATCTTCATTTATATTAAAGTTTAATTCATTTTTTTAATAGCGTTTGATTTAATAGTCATGCTTATGTTGACTTTCTTTCTTTATTACGCATGCGCTTAGGCTTAGGATTAGATTATCCTTGAATAATATTACGATAACATTTCGATTACAGATATCTGGCAAGGTCAAAATTGAAGGATTTTTAACTAGCTTATTCTTATGAATTTGTTCATCGTAAGCAAAAGTAACTAAATTACTTTTGATGGTAGGAAAGTCAGCTTAGTTTAGGACAATCAAAATAAAAAAAGTGTAAATTTTTAAATCAGGAATAAATGGTATCGTGCGTGTATTATTAATGCACTTAGGAAAATAATATTTAAAATGTTATGATATTTAATGAAAACGTTGTATCGCTTGATATTAATAAGTACCTACTAACAGTTTATAAGAAAAAAATATGAAGTTTAATTTCTGCATTTTCTTTAAAATTTTCGCGGTTTTTCGCTTTATGAGAACCTGATAATAACAAAAACACTATTACCAAAATCGGTCCATCTGTTTAAGCGAGATCACAGAGTCCAGTAACAATTATTTAAAGGCGAGATGACTTCGACTACGCGAAATGGGTATACCTACATTCATTTATAAAACGAATACGACGATTTTAATAAAAAATACGATGCCCGGGATTTGATATTTGCCCGATTGGCCATGGGCTTGCCACCTGTCACATTATGGGATGTACTGTCTTCGGCTTTTCGTGGGTGACATGATTGTGTCTTTGCCTGCCTCTTCGGTGATATGGGCGTGAATATACTTTTTCATAAAACGACGAACAAAATGCATAGGACAATAACGATTAAAAAAAATAGGTTACCAAAAAAGTTTTAATTGTAGATTGAAAGTATTCTAAATGCACGTGCTAGTCTTTATATAACAGTACTAGCAGCCCGCCCCGGCTTCGCACGGTTATGAAATATATATCCTACCTCTTCAATCATTTTATCTATTAAAAAACCGCACCAAAATCGGTAACGTACTATCAAGATTTAAGCATACAAATGCCATAGGGACGGAGGAAGCGACTTGGTTTTACGAGTATAATATGTAGTAACAGTGTAAGCAAGCTTGTGTAAACAACCCGACATGTAAATAACCACAACAAAATACTTATCAGAATGAATTTAATGAGTAATGTTTTTGCACTAGCGTCATAAATTGGTGATCATGAATGTGTTTAAACTTTTGGAGGTGAAGTTAAATGCAATTATAAAAATTCTAAAGAACCCAACATTTTAAATCTAGGCGTACGGCCTATTACTTTTATTATTTTAAAGTTATTTACAAGTGAATCTTATGTGTATTGCATTAAAGAAGTCTACAAACTTTTTAATTTATTCTACTTTGTTTTAATCTAAATAAAAAAAATGTGTATGGGTGTGTGTACGCGTATGCTGCGAAACTTCTTTATTGCATCATTTTTATGGAGCGTAACAGAAATAAACTTCACTTCAATAAATACCCATAAAAATACACCGATTAAAATATACCTGCCGACAAAAGAGAAATCATGAAAAACGAAGGATGAAATTCGGCGACAATATACAGTAGTTACTTTTAAGGAGCGTTACTAGAGATCAATGAAGGTAACAGAGGAATATGACGATAAATTTCTCTCATACGTCGAAAGAAGAATAATAATGAAGAAGTTTCACTTCAAAATATGAATTTAATTACGTAAAATTAAATAAACAATTTTGCAACAATGCCTTCAGTAATAATGGCGTTGTTTAGGAAGTTTCACTAACAACAAACTTTTATTATTTTAATTCATCCATATTTTAATACTAGTACATTTCTTTGATTTTTTCAAATTGTAATTTTAAGATTCAACCTCTTTATGGTTTTCATAATTGTAATCATGGTATTTTGAACTGACTATTAAACTCGATAACCATTAATAAACAATCATATCCTACTAATATTATAAATGGGAAGGATGGGTGTATGATTGTTACTATTTCGCGATCGAATGGCTGAACAGATTTGTCTAAAATTTAGAACACAGACAGATTGTGACCTGGATTAACATATAGGCTATTTTTAATCTCGATCGCACATCGAGTTCTTGCAAAAATGCAGGCGAAGCTAGTAGATCAGCTAGTATATCATATAATATGTATAGTGTATATAGGCCATGGTTACCTCTTACCAGCAGTAGAGTTGTTTGCTTGTTTCGTTATTGTTACAAAAAATCGTATTTTGACGTTGGCATTGTTAGAAAAAACATACAGGTAGACATATACTTATTATTATATTTTTAACTTAAAATTTAAATTATATCAGGGTCATTAACCGCAAGCTTAGATTTTAGGCTAGTTACTAACTTTTAAAACTCAAATTTATTTTGTATCATTTAGTCTTTGAATTCTGATCAATAGTCGATATAGTTGGTGGCAAATATGGTTTTTCAGAAACCTTCGCAGCTTCTGCCTCTTTCTTTTCTTCTGCTTCAAATGCTTTCTTTCTTGCTTTACTTAACTCTCTTCTATGTTGAATGTAGAATAGTCTGTAATCAAAGGATTATACGGTCATTTACCTCATGCTGGTCCTGGGCTTCTTACGCTGTCTATAGATGATGAGTATTGCCTTTTTTATTATATGGAAAGGGAAACAAGCAGACGGATTTAGTAGGGAATATACGTCGCCTAAAGACGCCAAAGATGGTAATAGTGTGTTGCCAACCTGAAGCCGGGATGTTAGGCCTGGAGCAAAGGCTAGCGACGCCGGAAAAGGTAATGCGGCGGTACCAATTCGTACGAGTCGCTGCGAAACTTTACTTAGTGGGATTTCACGGTGTTAGTGATGGTCAGCTTACGTTCGCTTTTTACGAACTGCCTAGCAGAAAGGCAGATGGTGTATTCTGCAAAGGAGCCTGGACAACATGGTCATAACCTACAGGGAATTTTCTGCTCGTTTTTTTACCAAGCGCACAAAAAAGTTTTTAGTTAATGTGATATGAAAAACTAATCTGGTGGATTATTTAACAAGAAACTAAAACCAACTGAGGTGGATATGCCTCTTATGTAATAAAAAATATTCTGATCTGCACTAATCTCTAAATCTGAATAGGAAAAGCTAGTACTGATTTTGATTGAAGCAGATCGTACTTTTCGTTAGCACCAGAAGTACTTACAGAGCGCTTAATTAACCGAGTTCAAACAGACTAAGAGGTTCTCAATTCGGCCAGTATATTTTTTACGTATGTACACCGATTTCTCCGTGGTTTCTGAACCGATTTGCGTAGTTCTTTTTTTGTTTGATGCGGAATAGTTTCAAATTGGTCCCATAAAATTTTGACTCAGGTAGGCCTATTACTTTTTATTTTATTATATTAAACTAAAAAAGTATTAAATAAAAATAACTACGTTAATTAAAACCGACTTCAAAATTACAAAGATTTAATATTAATTATACATTACCTATTACTTATATGTGCTATTTACTTATAGGTTTGAAGTCGGTACGAATACAATTTAATAATTACTTATAATATAATTATTAGTTTAAGACTATTTTTGTCCTTACATCTACTTATTTTATTTCTTGTAGGTAGGTCTATATGTTGCTACAATATCTACTTTGCTATATAATATCGAGTTCATATGAGCTTACCCAAGTATCACAGAAGCAGGAACAATGAATGAAGCACTTGTCAAGAAGACCGCTCCGGGTAGTACGTGAAGAGTCTTCATATACAACCAAGAGTAGAAAGGTTGGAATGCCAGCGACGCCAGGGTTTCGGTCAATGAAAAAAGAGAGTTCACTTTTGCTGAAAAAACAAAATTGTAATTAGACTAGCTGACCCGGCAAACTCCATTCCGTAATTAAGTTGATGACGTATAGAAAGCAGCGGCATCTAGCGGGTCCGATTTTTTTTTATATTAAAAGGCAAACAAGCAGACGGATTTCCTGATGGTAAGCTAGTCACGTCGTCTACAGATTCCAAAGGTGTTAATGATGCGTTGCCAACCTGAAGCTGGGATGTTAGGCATCGAGCAAATTTACCGAGTAAGTTTACCGGCTACCTTATCCTCCAAACCGGAATACGTCAACAGCACTATTGTTATCAAAGCATCCAACCATCAAATAAAAGTTTAAAACGTTTCTGTTCGCCGGTATCTCATAAGAAGTAAGCTACAAACACATATCTATCTCCACAGTTATTCAAAGAAAAAAAAACAATTTTTTAATTTCCCAAACGCAAGGGACGCTTCTCTTTACGATTTTTGTCATTAAAATATTGTGAATAATAAGGTAGAATGCTTAATGGTAAAAAATAAACATCACTTAATACAACCGCCTCGTTGGTTGAGGGGTTAGTGTTCATGCACAACACTACCAACCAACCGAGAGGCTGGGGTTCCATTCCCGACGATGCCAGACATTTGTGCGTTGAACACCTAGATTTGTGTGGGTGCGTTTATTATTCTGGTTTTATTTAAGTATTTACATGTATTTTCTGAATACAAATGTGGTCCACTGTTAGCATTGACTACATGAGATCCCAGGTTGAATTCCCAGGTCGAGAAACCCTTTTTTTTATTTTCTACTAGCAAACAAGTTTTTCGGGAATGGTAATGTGCCCAGGAGGAGAGATGTTCCTTCTATCACATTGAGAAGCTAAGTATCTTTGGCTAATTGTAGGTACACTGGTTGCACTTGTACCCATCCCTTTGGGACTCGGGAGTAAAGATTTTTATTTTAATTCACTCTTAATGTACCTAAGCATAACGGTAACAGATGGATTAAAATTAACTTATTCGTGTAATCGTCAACACTTTACATTGTTACAAAATTTTAGCAATGGTAGTAATTTTGTTGCGCCCTCGCTTAACTAATGTTATCTTTGTCTTCTTTTAACAAAAATATCAGAAAGAGACAAAACACTTTTAGTGCTGACAAATTAGACCGCACACGTTATTTCTAAAGACGTTTTATCTATCACTCGGAAAACTTTAATTTAAAACATCACAATTTGACATGTTCGGACTAATCTGACATGATTAAAATATTGCATCTCTTTTGTTTTTGTTTCATTTGAAAAAGATAGCCTGCATCTAAAATAAGTTTAGTTTTTGCAGCAGAATTACTACCATTGCCAAAAAATGTTTTCACAAGAATGATGACAAGATATATAAACACCGCATAAAAAAACGTCTGTGGTCTAGCGGTTCAGTAGTTGAACTTGACTGCATGAGGTCCTGGGTTTGAATTCCGGGGCGGGCAACAAAAAGGAAATTGGGTTTTTCCAATTTTAAAATAAAAAAAATGTTGCTCGGGATAGGATATGTGCCCGGTTGGCGATAGGCTTGCCACCTATCACATTGTGGGACTTAGTGACTCGACCCGATTCATAAGAGTCGAACACATGACAAAACATAAGTCATTACCAACAATACCAGGGCGGTATAGTGCTGCGCAGCAATTGGCCCGGATAGGGATTCACCGCCTTACCTATTCCTATAGTCCTACTGATTCTGTCATGATCTGGTCTGGAGGGTAGAGTAGCTGGTAGACTTGCAAACCAGGCCTTCCACCCCTCAGAATAGCGACGCACCTATAACCTCTATAATATCTATATGCCACGGCTGTATCTTAAGATCAGGAGAGACTGGTGCTTCTTCGTTGACCTAATGTATACAATATATTAGCCGATTCAGCTTCATATCGTTTGACATTAACAGCTTCTAACAGTTTGTATGGACAAAATTAAAGTATGGTTTTTCTCACTTTTGCTACAATTTTCCCGGTTTCTCTCTTTTTTTGATCCTTAACTTGATAATAACCAAATCAACAAAAAAAGGGTTAACAACAGTTTGTATAGACAAAATTGAAAGTGTTTTTTCCCACTTTCCCTGCAATTTTCCCGGTTTTTCTCTTTACAACATCCTTCTCCTTACAATAACCAATACAACAAAAAACTAATTAGCAAAATTGGTTGATCCGTTTAATAAAATAACTTTCGTTTCATTAGAGTACAAATAGAAGTGTTTTTTAAAAAAAAAATTAAACCAACTTACCGATTTCGTGTTTATCAACTAATTTCGAAATGATAGACCGTAGAGAAGTTATTGTTGTCCCGCCCAATAATTCAGCAACAGGAACTGTAAACGATTTAATTAACAAAATTAAAAATAAAAGGCTTTACTTGATTTTTTTCTGACCCCAAAAAGGAGGAAGTTCTTAATTCGACCGTAAGTTTTTTTATTATTTTTAATGTTTGTCCCTTCTGTGGTCTAGTGGTTTGGCGACAAACTTGACTTCTTGAGGGCCCGGGTTGATATCCGGTTCGGCAACAAAATTAGAAATAGAAAATAAGTATTTTAAAATTTCTAATAAAAATAACGTTGGTCGGGATTGGAAACATGCCCGGTTGGCTATAGGCTTGCCATCTATCACATTGTGGGACTTACTGTCTTCGGCTAGTCGTGGATGCCTGGATTATGCCTCTGCCAACCTCTTCAGAGATATGGGCGTGAAAATACTTTTTGTATGTTTGTAACGCGATTACGAGTAAAAAGAGGTCTAGATTCCGAGGTGGTCCCATATTAGTTTTATCATGATACAACTAGTGGTTTAAGAGTTATATGTAAGCAATATTAAGTATAGCACTTTTCACTTATCTTGATGACCTCTGATAATTTGAGTAATATTTAATAAAGCATACATTTTGCACTTATCTTGATGACTAATGATCCGGTCGTTAAGATAAGTGAAAAATGTATTTATTAAGTGTAACTCAAAAACTGCTAGAAGTGTGTTGATAAAATTTACGTGGGATCATTTCGGAACCATTTGCTATCATCCAAAGAAAGAATTATCTAATCGCAGCGTCCAATGAAGTATTTGAAGTCGGGTTTTGCTGTTTCACTGCGCTTTATCATCATTGGCTTGTAATTCATTCATTTATACACTCATTTATTAATTACCGACTTTGTGCACGTAAAGGCAGTTGAAATTTTAACCGACTTTGAAAAAAGAAGAACGTGTTTTGTAGTAAAGGAACACATCACAGTTTGACTCCTACATATTTTTACATACATACATATCTTTATGCCAAGTCCCTTACGGGGCAGGCAGAGAGTATCGAGTGCCAGGCCTCACGATCCTGACAAACCTGTCTGGTTTTCTTCGCATTCATTACTCTTTTCATACAAACATGCCGGTTTCGGAGACTCTTGACACCATCCTCGGATAATATCCGAGTGATCTAATCATAAAATGTCAACCTTGGTCTCCTCGGGTACCTACATCCATCCACATTCGCATTGTATATCTGCTTTGTCAATCTTTCATCTGTCATTCTTTCCACATGACCGAACCAGCGGAGCATGCCCTTTCGCATTTTAACACCAACACTTTCTTTCAATCCCACTCTTTCTCGGATCTCACTGTCACGAATGCGGTCAGCGAGCGTTACACCATAGATTTTCCGTAGCGCTCTCATTTCGACCGCATTTATCCTACTTTCATGCTTTTTTTGACATACCTACCCAACTCTCGCTTCCATACAATAACGTTGGGATAAGCACATAATTATGCAAAGCGAGTCTACCTTTTTGACTCAAAACCTCGCTTTGAAACAGCTTACCCAACACTCCATTCACACTATTCCCTGCACACACTCTCCTCTCTACATCCGCGGTTTACCTTCCATCCTTGCTAAAAGCGCAACCAAGGTATACAATTTAATTCACTACATATTTTTTATGTATGTTAATCGATTTATTCGTCATTTCTGAACTGATTTAAAAAAATGTATTTGAAAGAGCGCACTTCCTAGGTAGACCCATAACAATATATAGGAGTCTAATATTTAGCCTCTCTTTTTATTTCAAGTCAGCTAAAAACGAATAGACATATTGACAACACATTTTTTTAGAATCGGTTAAAAACAAATGTACGTACATATCTTCACGACGAGTCCCTTACCAGGTATGCGAAAGATATCGATTGCTAAATGTTGCGATTTATCTTTCTTCCAGTACCAGTCTAGTCTTCCCCATATTGGAGACTCTAACTCTACCTTAGAGCGATCGTGGAATGTCAACCTAGGTCTCCCCGGGTACCATAAGTACATCCATATTCGCATTGTTTAATTGTTTTGTCAGTCTTTCATCAGTCATTTTCTCCACATGACTAAACCAGCAGAGAATGGTCTTTCTCATTTTACTCCAAGAGCAGGATTGAAATAGGTTCAATCCTACGCTTTCCCGAATCTCACTATTTTGAATGATAAATAAGTATACTCACTTATATACATTTCAATGTCGGTTTTGACGAAAGCAGTCCATATCGACCCGAAAAACTTGCTTGTGATTGATATAAGGCAGAGGAGGGAGTCATCAATATGAAGTTTCTTGCTAAAAATTGTTATGGAAAACATCGCTCCTGTAAATCAAAAAAAAATTTCTATTATTTAGATTAGTATTCCTTTTAAAAAGTGGGTTGTTAGAGATGTGACATTCGTTACGTGGTTGTGTGTGTGTGTTGTGTTGTGTGTGTGTGTGTGTTGTGTTGTGTGTGTGTGTGTGTGTGTGTGTGTGTGTGTATGTGTGTCTGTGTGTGTGTTTTTTAGTAATGGTCCTGTGTTGGCGTCAAATACATAATAATAAAGCCCCCCGGGTTCCGGTTCCGGGTTGGGTTAGTCTATGTGTGTCTATTATATTTTATTAAATACCTTTGGCTAATTGTAGGTGCCCTGGTTGTATTTCTTCAGAATATATTTCTTTTCTTCATATTTCTTCAGAAATACGCACGTGAAGGTATTATACATTTTACACCGTAGTGTTATAAATGAAGAAGTGTACTTGTTTCTCCTTTTTTTACGTAGCACTGTAGTTAAAAGTATTATTTTTGTGTGTGGAGATAACAGCGGAAGAGAGCTAAACACGAAGATAAAGATGTGGGCAGTATCTTGACAATAGGACAATAGTAGGGGAGCCAGAGAGGGGATTTTGGAAGTAACTCAGGCGCGTCAAATTAAGACATGTGTGACATTTTGTACTCATGTTAAGCACCTTCTTTATGTATTAAATCTCTACATGTTGAAAATATACGCGAGCATGTCAGATTAAAGTTTATTGCAAGCCAAAAAGAGTTTGTTTAAATTTTCCGCTGAAAAAACCTCAAATGACCTATTTTATTCTCTGTTCTATTTAATCGACAAGTTCAATGGGTCCCCATGACGCTTGAGTTACTACACATTTAGAATCGCGGGATCCCCTACTATAAGAAAAGATTGTATTAAAATAAATGTATTTACCGATCGAATGAAGTATTATTGAATAGCTGACGTATATACCAAACTTGACCATGTCCCAGTTCAACTGATTTCTTACGAATAGATAGAAGACTGTATGCTCGGCTGAAATAGAATTTCGATGTTAATCGAGTTGTTTTATTTTGCATAAAAAATTAACGATGAAGTAGAGCTTCTATCGTTCATCAGCATTATTAGTTTAGACTTGATTCCAGTAATTTCTTATATGTATAAATAAACTCCATGTTGGTCCGGGGACCTGTGTAGAATAAACCATGTCATGTCTGGCAGATCAAGAAAGCATGGGTGATTACCAAGAAGACGGGCGGTAAATTGCTGTGCAGCTACTTGACCAGGCAATAATATACTGTCTTACTTATTTTGGTCGTATAATAACAGTTTTTGGCGCTGTTCTGTTCTATTCGGGAAGGTAAAGTGATCAGTAGATTTGCACGTTTGGTTAAAAGACAGAGACACACCCTACTTGCATAACATCTTTAGTGTCTATAGGCTGCTGTAGTGCCTTCGCATCAGGAAAGCCGTGTCCTTATTTACTATATTATTGTTGTTTTTTAATTTTATCCCAGTCGGGGAAAGGCAAAGGATCTGTGTCTATACAGCCACGTCTTCCGTATTAATAAATCTTTTTCTTTTTATAAATTTTCAATTTATGTCTTCCGTGTTAGTTCTTTATTTCAGTCATTAGTCACTATTTACACAGTCTTGTCTGGGTCTTGAGTAAAGCGGTGGTTTCATTACACAAGCTCGTTTACGAGATTTGGCGGCAGCGAGGAAATTCACGATACACTAATTTCTTCATGATTATTTCATTAGTGCACTTTCACTGAACAAAATCAAACTAATTCCCACCTAAATTAACCAATTTTACTCATATTTTACACTAAATTCAATAATAGTGAAAAAATTACGACCATCTTCATTCACGATGGCGCCAAAACTCCTCCACATTTTTTCTGGGGCCGGCTAAGACCTTTAGGCCATGCTGCCACGTCTTCCGTATGAATAGATTCTTTTTAACAGTTATAAATCATAAGTCAAAGTCACTATATTATTCCATTCAAGAAACTTAACACGTGCAAGCTTAGGGTCATTTTTATTGTGCCACTTTCTTCTCTTTGTTTTCTTGTCTTTGGAATCCCTAATGAGGAATCCAAATAATAGGTAATGATAATACATTGAGAACATAGGCGTCCTTAGTATATGACAAGGGATAAGGCCAAAGTAAATATACTGTTGGTGGTTTTACTACATCTTAAACGTTTAAACGCGTTGGTTGAGGGTTTGACCAACCGCAAGGTTCGGGTTCGATTCCCGACGGGGACAGACATTTGTGTAATGAACATTTAGACGTTTGCATTTCCGGGTCTGGGTGTTTATTAAATTTATATTCTGGTATCTATTTAAGTTTCTGTGTATTAATATCGTTGACTAACACCCTTAACATGAGAATATAATTTGCTTACTTTTGGGGTTAGGTTCTATTTGTGTAACTTATACATAGATGTTTATTTATTTAACATGATTTTGTTGACTTGCACGCGTTTGTAATTTATTTTTCGGTGTAGTTTTATGAGGTAACTTTCATTGTTATAAGCTGAATATTTAGTTAAGATATACATAAGTGGAAAAATTAATGTCTTCGTATCATGAAATGGGTATTGCACACATTGAAAACGTCCATGGTTAAGCGCCTCACAGCAATTAATTCATGAGGACGCTTATATTCTTTCTTTCTTTAGGTATTTTGCCATTAGTCAAGTAGAAATTTGCATCAAATTTGAATTTAATTTTAATCAATTACAATTAGTCATTAGTCATAAGTCGTGTCTGGGTCTTGAGTAAAACGGTGGCTTTGTTACTCAAGCTCGTCTATTGAGATTTGGCGGCTGCGAGGAAATACACGATACACTAATTTCTTCATAATTACTTCATTTGTGCACTTTCACTGAACAAAATTAATCTAATTCCCACCTAAATTAACCAATTTCACTCAATGCAAGCACGAAACTCAACAACTATGAAAAAATTACGACCATCTTCATTTTCGATGGCGCCAAAGACGCTTATATTAATTAGAGCTTACGCATGCATTGGTTGATTGACAATTAGTACACACAAAAACGCGAGTTGGTGTCTCCTAGGCGAAACCTACTTTTTTTTATGATAATGGAAGGCAAACAAGGAGACGGATTTCCTGATGATAAGAAATTCACGCCGCCTAGAGACACCAAAGGTGGTAATGGTGCGTTGCCAACCTGAGAGCGGGATGTTTGGCCTCGAGCAAAAGTAAGTTTTCCCGGTTACCTTACCCTCCGAACCGGAACACGTCAACGGCATGCATTGACGTTATGGCGGCAGGAATAAGTAAGGCGGTGGTACCAATCCAGGCGAGTCGCTGCGTAACTCTACCACCTAGTAAGATGTCACGGTGTTAGTGACGGTAAGCCTATGCTCGCCTTTTACGAGCTGCCTAGCAGAAAGGCAGAAGGTCTATTCTGCAAAGTATCCCGGACCAATACGGGGAAAATTTAAATTTTGTCAATTAATTTGTTTATAAACTAGCAAATAGTCACCGCTTGAAATTGAAATTGAAATTTTGGGACTTTGAGACATTGCAATTCAAATCATGTAACGTTTAGTATTACATATCGTTTTTAGTTGGAGAGCCATTGCTCATTGTCCCGGATAACAATTACGAGCATTCTAATGTTGGCCATCTGAGAAGGTGGCAGTTAACTCAACGCATGTTGCAGAGTTTTTGGCGACGATGGTCGCTGGAATATTATACCTAAAGAGTCACCGATTACATTGCTTTCCTTTTTTTCGTCAAATGTCAATTATCTTTTTTTTTATAATAAATAAATAAATAAACATCCCTGCACAAGTTACACAAATTGAATCCTACCCCAAAACAAGTAAATTATATGCTTGTGGGCAGTTAGTCAACGATACTAATACATAGAAATACTTAAATAGATACCAGAATAAATTTAATAAACACCCAGACCCGGAAATGTAAACGTCTAAATGTTCATCACACAAATGCCTGCCCCCTCAGGAAATCGAACCCTAACCCTCGCGGTTAATCGATCTAGTTTAGCGTGAACTCTAGGCACTCGCCATAGGCGGTCTATTAATTAAAACATACACTGTTCACTATCTGTTTCTGTTTTCTTCTTAGGTAATCTTAAAATTAAATATCACTCTGACACTCAGACGCGAGTGCGAACGAACCATAACACAGAAGTACGATTATATAAACGCAACTTCAAAAAACAACGTTACTGTGTAAATAAAGGTTACCCTAGCATACATTGATGTCTTTTCTATTTAAATACTAAAACATATTTGTTAGTGGCCAGGCAATGGTAAACACGAGTTCGCATTAACGTTTTCAACTCGTAGCCTCCGATACTCTTTGTCATTTTTTGGAAAAAATCTAAATTTTAATAAAAACAAAGTATTTTCTCCTTGCCTATGTGGTCTAGCGGTTCAGTTGTCGGACTCGACTGCATGAGGTCCCGGGTTCAATTCCCGGGTCGGGCATTATAAAGAAAAATGGGTTTTTCCAATTTTCTAATAAAAAAAAACTTGTTCGAATTTGGATATGTGCCCGATTGGCGATAGGTTAGCCACCTATCAAGTTGTGAGACTTAGTGTTTTCGGCTAGTCATGGGTGCCCTGGTTGTGCCTCTGCCTACCTATTCGGGGATATGGGCGTGTAGATACTTGCAAAGGAAGTTCTATATGTTCTCGCACGTGTTCTCTGCGTATAAGATGAGTAAGTTGAGTACAGGAAGTTCATATTGATCTCACGATTGGTGAATC
>NJDC01001634.1:206107-224369 GCA_002245475.1 Calephelis virginiensis | reverse complement strand
TAGAAAATTGGAAAAATCCAATTTTCTTTATGTTGGCCGACCCGGGATTCGAACCCGGGACCTCATGCAGTCAAGTCCAACACCCGAACCGCTAGACCACAGAGGCGATTTAATTTGTTTTTAAACTAGCAAATAGTCATCGCTTGAAATTGAATTTTGGGACTTTGAGACATTGCAATTCAAATCATGTAACGTTTAGTATTACATATCGTTTTTGTTAGGAGAGCCATTGCTCATTGTCCGGGATAACAATTACGAGCATTCTAATGTTGGCCATTTGAGAAGGTGGCAGTTAACGCATGTTGCAGAGTTTTTGGCGACGATGGTCGCTGGAATATTATACCTAAAGAGTCACCGATTATATTGCTTTCCTTTTTTTCGTCAAATGTCAATTATCTTTTTTTTATAATAAATAAATAAACATCCCTGCACAAGTTACACAAATTGAATCCTACCCCAAAGTAAGTAAATTATATGCTTGTGTTATGGGTGTTAGTTAACGATACTAATACATAGAAATACTTAAATAGATACCAGAATAAATTTAATAAACACCCAGACCCGGAAATGTAGACATCTAAATATTCATCACACAAATGCGGCAGGCATTTGTGTGATGAATATTTGAATGAATGAATAGGGAATCGAACCCGAGCCTCGCAGTTAATCGATGTAGTTTAGCGTGAACTCTACCCACTCGCCATAGGCGGTCTATTAATTGAAACAAACACTGTTCACTATCTGTTTCTGTTTTCTTCTTAGGTAATCTTAAAATTAAATATCACTCTGACGCTCAGACGCGAGTGCGAACGAACCATAACACAGAAGTACGATTATATAAACGCAACTTCAAAAAATAACGTTACTGTGTAAATAAACGTTACCTTAGCATACATTGATGTCTTTTCTATTTAAATACTAAAACATATTTGTTAGTGGCCAAGCAATGGTAAACACGAGTTCGCATTAACGTTTTCAACTCGTAGCCTCCGATACTCTTTGTCATTTTTTGGAAAAAATCTAAATTTTAATAAAAACAAAGCATTTTCTCCTTGCCTGTGTGGTCTAGCGGTTCAGTTGTCGGACTTGACTCCATGAGGTCCCGGGTTCAATTCCCGGGTCGGGCAACAAGAAGAAAAATGGGTTTTTCCAATTTTCTAATAAAAAAAAACTTGTTCGAATTTGGATATGTGCCCGATTGGCAATAGGTTAGCCACCTATCAAGTTGTGAGACATAGTGTTTTCGGCCAGTCATGGGTGCCCTGGTTGTGCCTCTGCCTACCTCTTCGGGGATATGGGCATGTAGATACTTGCAAAGGAAGTTCTATATGTTCTCGCACGTGTTTTCTGCGTATGAGTAAGTTGAGTACAGGAAGTTCATATTGATCTCACGATTGGTGAATCATATTTACTTACTACGTTCATCTCCAGCGTCTTAACTCTTAGATAAAACATTGACAAAATATATGATTATGTTATCAGCGGTAGAAATCAATCTACCAGAGATGCGTGTATAAACATATGTCATATTCGTCATCTGCCATTAACCAATTTATTTTATATATTTATCTAATCTATTTATATATTTACTTTCTATAAACAAATGACGGGTTTCACTCCGGGAGTACCGGGAGAACTGAAAACTTGAATATTAACGTTGTGCATTTTTGATATTTTGGAATGGTTAGGGAATAATTTTGCACGAATAGCTTGAATTGTCAGTATGGAAGTACTATTATTTATGTAGTAGAATACAATATTCATTTGTTGCGCTATCGTACACAAACATGACAATACGAACATTAGCGCAAGCGCCCTGCGCCGTCTTACGAATTTTCGATAAGGTCACATGTCCTGACGCGAGTTTAGAAGTTTTTGCCCTTTCCAAAAAGTGCGCAACGCCGCTAAAAAAGTTTTCACTTCAAAAACTTATATTAGATGAGCACTAGTCATCCTGACTCGGATATGATTGTTTTTCATAACAATGTGAATTGTAGTAACAGAATAATGCTTAGCATATGTCTGCACGTGTGTACGACCCTTTAATCACGCACCTTCAGTGCTTTTTGAAGTATTGTTGTAAAACGTCTAGAAAACCAGAGCACGTTCTGTTATTACTTACACATGCTTGGCCCGTATAAGATGAACAAGGCGACGAGAGTAAGTATCACTTTGACCCTTCGATTGGCGCTCCGCGGTCGGACGGCAACGCCGATGGTGTCGCGGACGTGAGTGACATCGAAAAACGAAACGGCGCTGTCCCCACGTTCTATCTGAAAAATATGATAATCGCATGAGTCCTAGGAGTATTGAGAGATTGGAATATGGGAAAATATACTGACTTGAATGTATATGAGGATTCTTTAAAGTTAAATTTTGTAGGTTATATTGATTGCAGCTTGATGCAAGTATTTTCGTTATTAATGTTTACCGAAAGAGGGTTATAGTTTTTGGCATCATATGTGTATGTATCTTCATTTAATATAACTTCTAGATGTCTTATCAGATCTAAACAATTGGATGTTAATGGAATTGTTGCACTGTCCCAATATACTTCCTCGTGTTGGTCCGAGCACCTTTGCAGAATATACCGACTGCCTTTCCGCCAGACAGCTCGTAAAAGGCGAGCACAGGCTTACCGTCACTAGCACCGTGACATCCTACTAGGTATTAAAGTTTCGCAGCGACTCGTCCGAATTGGTACCACCGCCTTACCTATTCCTGCCGCCATAACGTCATGACGTGTTCCGGTTCGGAGGGTAAGGTAGCCGGTAAACTTACTTTTCTCGAGGCCTTACATCCTGGCCTTTATTACCACCTTTGGTGTCTCTAGGCGCTGTGAATTTCTTACCATCAGGAAATCCGTCTGCTTGTTTGCCCTCCATTACCATTAAAAATACTAGCTACATTATATTCCTAAACTTTAATTTTAAGCTCTAAACGCCTACAATTATCTAAACTCATAGATTTCCCCAATTAAGCTTACTGTACAAATATTTATTTACATATAACCGAAAATAACTGATCTCTGTATAACACTTATCAAACCTATATAATACTATACAGGGTTAAAAGATCTGCGATACTTTGTGTAGGGTCCTTAAATAGCGCTTCCTGAAATACCTTTTCTGTTGTCTACCGTTCCAAGTGTTGGACTTGATTTCATGAGGTCCCGGGTTCGAATCCTGGGTGGGGCAACAAAAAAGAAAATGTGGTTTTTCCAATTTCCTAATGAAAAATGTCGCTCGGGATTGGATATATGTGCCCGGTTTGCGATAGGCTTGCCACCTATCACATTGTGGGACTTAACATTTTCGGCTAGTCGTCGGTGCCCTGTTGTGCCTCTGCCTAACCCTTCGGGGATAGGGGCGTGAAGGTACCTTTTATAAAAATATAATCATTTAATTCATTGATGTACACGCGTGAATAGTTTGTTTTCGCAATAATAAGCGCTTAAGGTAAACATTTTAGCAACAATCATTAGCAATCTTATCGTGATACATGTATGTTGACCTAAATTAGATCCTGAAAGTGCGGCTCGATATTTGTTTAGTTATTTAAGTGATTAACTCACACGTTTGACGGCCAATAGTTAAGATCCTTGTCAAGGACAAACAGTTACTTTTACGTAAACTAACTTTTGTTCGAGGCCTGACATCCCGGCCTCAGGTTGGCAACGCACCATTACCACCTTTGGTGTCTCTAGGCGGCGTGAATTTTTTACCATCAGGAAATCCGTCTGCTTGTTTGCCTTCCTATAACATAAAAAAAAGTACAATAATTTAAATACAGTAAACTTAAAGGGACTTAGTATCTTCGGCTTGTCGTGGGTACCCTGGTTGTGCATCTGCCTACTCCGGGATATGGGCGTGAAGATACTATACTATACTT
This sequence comes from Calephelis virginiensis, assembly GCA_002245475.1. NCBI lineage: Eukaryota > Metazoa > Arthropoda > Insecta > Lepidoptera > Riodinidae > Calephelis > Calephelis virginiensis. Next base: position 220,478 of record NJDC01001634.1, on the reverse strand, counting down.
ATTAGATCTCGTTTACACAAATTTTCGGATGAAGTTTACTCGGTAATGTGTATCATGTGTATTTTTTAGTTTTATTTTTGTTTCAGAAGTTACAGTCCCCACATTTTACCAATTTGGAATAGTCACTCACGCAAAGTATTCGGTTTAGAAAAAAACTGTTTTGGAAACCTCAATATAATTTTTGAAGACCTATCTATAAATACCCGACACTTATGGATGTATTGAAAAAAAATATAAAATATGTTGCGTTACAGTTCTAAGTATGGTCAACCCCCAACTTTTTTTTATTGTGTATCAATCATAATGCGGTTTACAGAATACATGTTTAAACTAAGTTTTAATAATCAAATTCTTACAGTTACGAAAAAAAGTGCCTGTGAAGTACAGACGGACACACAAACAGACATATAACGAATTTATAAGGGTTCTATTTTTTAGTCTATGGCTACGGTACCTTAAAATATAAGGGCCGAATAAATTTTTGTTCGCATTAAAAAAATGTTACTTTGTCATTACAGACCAATTAATTCTGTTTGAAAATAGATGCCACTATTGTAATTTTTCCGCAACAATTCGCACTAATGGTATGTGTATTTTACAAGCGTGATCGGTTTATCTGTTGTTATCAAAGGTGATTGATAAAAAATACTCTACTATTATGAATTTTTAGCGTAAATATCGAAGTAATGGCTGTATAAAACTGAATTAAGTATACAGGTAGATCATAACCGGGACATGTAAAGTTAATCATTTCTGTGGCTTAGCGCTCCGGCGTTTGACCTGACTTCATGCAGTCCCGTGTTGGATTTTCGGGTTTGGGCTATCAAAAAATATGTACTAACAAAAAAATTAACGGGATTAGATTGGTGAAATGTTGGCACTAGGTTTTACCACCTATTACTTTGTGGGACTTAGTGTCTTCGGCTAGTCGTCACCTCGGCCTATCTTTTCGGAGATATAGTACTGAAGAAATTCACATTTGAAACTTACTTTTTTTTAACATTTTTTTTAATTATTTATACGGGATACTCACGATCTCTTTTTATTTTAATAATTTATTTAAATAACACATTTTTACTAAGAACGGCAATGTAATAAAACAGCTCATTAGGTCGGCATTTACAGCCCGCAACGCGCGGCTTAATGCATTAGCTTTGTTCGCTATACATTGCGGGTTGAAAAACTGCAAAATATGTAACCATTTGTTTCCGACAAAAAAGAATTTTGAAGGCTGATATGTGTCTAAACTATCACAGAAGTTTTCGTTGGGGTGTAAAATACAGCCTGTATAGTAAGGAACTAATTAATTAAAAAAAAAACTAAATTATATATTGTTGATAAAGGTGATGAATGTAATAAATATCTTGACAAATTATTGATCTGACTCCGAGATAAGCAAATTATATCTTTGTGTTATAGATGTTGTATAAAGATATAAAACACAAAAACGTATTTTTAAACACTCATATATCTGAGCACCGCTTAAAACTCAAGTGGCTACCAATCCATCTTCAGCGAAATATACATATTTTATTTCTACTGTGCTGTATCTTATTCGATCCACTAACGCTTGTATTTCTAAGCCTAAGAACTCACGCACGGAGCGGTTTTTACACGCTTTTTGTTAATTAGCTATTATCTATACTTTAATATTTTTTAAAAAATATTACTTTTTTATTTCATTTGCCCGCTTCGTTGGTCGAGTGGCTAGCGTACACGCCTAACTATATCGACTTACAGCGAGGCTCGGGTTCGATTCCCGACGGGGGCTGGCATTTGTGCACTGACTATTTAGATGTCTGCATTTCCGGGTCTGGGTATTTCTTAAATATATGCTGGTATCTACTTAAGTATTTCTATGTATAAATTAGCATTGACTAACACAAATAATACAAGCATAAACATACTTTGTACATCTTTATTGTACGTTATACTACTCGTATATACATTGGGGTTAGATTCAATTTGTGTAAGTTGTCCGGGGCTATTGATTTTTATTTGTTTGTTTTTTATTCTAATAATTCTATCTACTTTTATCTTCACGTCCATATCACCAAAGAGGTGGGCAGAGAACAACCAGGGCACCCACGACTAGCCGAAGACACTAAGTCCTGCAATATGATAGGTAGCAAGGCTATCGCCAACCGGCACATATCCAAACCTGGGCAACATTCTTTTTACTAGAAAATTGAAAGTATACATTTTCTTTGTTTTTTGTTGTCTAACCCCGGGATCGAACCTGAGACATCAAGAAGTCGGACCGCTAGACCATAGAGGTTTTTTTTTTGGAATGACTAATGTGTTGCCAACCTCACGATTTTTACAACTTCACCGGACTTTGCCATAGAGGTTTATTATCTATGTTTTTAATATTATTATTATATAATAATCCTAATTTCTTGTGAATTGTTTTAAATTATGTTTTCGTCACTAATTGAGTATTCGTTAACACATAGACCAATTTCATTTTTCTTTTTTGTTTTGTAGTATGTACTTTACAAAATGTCCCGTATTTTTCCACAAATCATAAGTTTTGTAGTTTAAAAGTTATAGACGTAATAACTGTTTTAAACTGATAAAGTGGCTAAATAACTTAAAATAAGGAATTTAGTGAAACATTGGAATGTACAAGTCATCTTATATATACAAACACATCTTCACGCCAATTCCCGCTGAGGAGTTGGCAGAGACTATTGAATTCCAAGTAAAAGAATTTTACCGGGTCGACTAGTATAACTTGTCAACTATCTATTAAATATTGTTTCATCATTTAATTTAACCTTAAAAGTATTTAAACATATTTAAAAACATGTTTTATGGCAAAAACATATTTTTTAAAATAAATACTTACTAATTTCGCAAAAGAAAAGAAAAAAGAGTTTCGCAGCGACACGCCCGGATTGGTACCACCGCCTTACCTATTCCTGCCACCATGACGTCATGACGTGTTCCGGTTCGGAGGGTAAGGTAGCCGATAACCTTACTTTTGCTCGAGGCCAAACATCCCGACCTCAGATCGGCAACGCACCATTACCACCTTTGGTGTCTCTAGGCGGCGTGAATTTCTTACCATCAGGAAATACGTCTGCTTGTTTGCCTTCCAATATCATAAATAAATAATAAAAATAAAAAAATAAATGCTTGTCTTTATCATAAAAAAAATATATCATAAAAATTTATGAACTAGATTATAAGTTTGCATGTCACTGAGTAATAGTGTTTTTATCATAATTGTACGATTACGTACTAAGCCAGCTTCCGCAAAAGTACGAAGTTAGTATTTGTACGAAGTTATTTCAAAACTATGGGACGGCATTGTTTATTAACCTATATAAATACACTTGCTAGGAACCGACTTAAAAAGGAGGAGAATATATGTACGACTTCTATACTTTTTTTAGGAATCGATTTTTCCGTCATTTCTGAACCGATTTAAAAAAATCTCTTTGTATTTGAAAGGGCACACTTTCCAAGTTGTTCCATTGCCACTAATTCTGAATCTGATAATGGAATAGCAAGAGAATCGAGGAATTTTTTTTGATTAAGGTGACTTACTAATTACATTTGAAATCGGTTTTTTGCAGTTTTACTCAAAGAGAATATAATCATTATGGTTTTACTATGTGAAAATGATTGGATTCGCAGTGCCTGTTTTTAATTTTTGGATATTCTTCCTTTAACCTACAACCCGTCAAAACTATAGTCATTTATAAAGACCGGTCCTAGTAACATCGATCAAAATGGAAATATAAAACTACAAAGATACACACATATCTGCACACCAAGTTTCTTTACAATGTTGAGTGAAAAACCTCACGATCCTGACAAACCTGTCTGGCTTCCTTCACATTCATTACCCTTTTTATACGAACACGCCGCTTTAGGAGACTCTTGACACCACCCTCGGATAATATCCAAACAGTCTGATTGTGAAATCAACCTAGGTCTACCCGGGTACCAAGATCCATCCACATTCGCATTGTATATCTTTTGTATGTATGTAAATAAAAACAAGTTTTGAGGGAGCATAGTAGTGACGACTGACACAGATGTCACCACTGTCGTGTTCAGTCAACCTATTACGTAGTAGCTGTTCCGGAAAACTTCGTTCCACACGATCAGCTTGTTTGAGAAAAATTAAAATGTTTTTCCTAGTTTCCTAAGAGTCAAACAGTGTAAAAAGATAATATTTCCCGGTTTTAAGCTACCCCCAAATATTTTTTTAGCCAAATTGGTTCAGCCGTTATTAAGTTATAAATAGTGTGAGTAATAAGATTTCCTTTTAAATATTTTGCAGCCAATTTGGCAGTCCCAAATGTTTTTTTTTTTAAATAATTGGGGTATAAAGTGGCTGCGTCATCGTCAGCGGATAAACCCGAAAAATTGATTAACAATTGCTTTACAGCGTCTTGGCGTATCATTAAATAACAAAATCCTCTGTGCTTTAGCGGTCCGGTGTTGGACTTGACTTCATTGAGTTCCGGGTTCGATCCCCAGGTCGAGTAACAAAAAGTTTTTTTTTAAATATTGTAATAAAAAACAACGTTGCCCGGCATTTGATTTGTGACGGGTTGTCGATAATTTTGTCACCTACCACATTATGGGACTTAATGTTTTCGGCTAGTCGTGGGTTCCCTGGTTCTGCCTTTGCCTATATATTCAGCGATAAGGGTGTGAACATATTTTTTAACATATGCTGAAACTTTTTAATTACTTTTTCATTTAAAATGCTATTTTGACTTACTGTTACTCATTGCAAGTCCTATCATGGCCATGCCGTTGGATACCATGATAATAAAATTACTTCAACCAGTAGAGAAGAATGGCTTAACGGAGTAACAAAATCCATCGAATCAAGGGACGTCACGTGGTTTACTAACGGATCAAAAAAAGGTGGGAAAGCGGGAGCAGGTGTCTACTGCCAACCGCCGCTATTTAGCAAGCATGTAAGCTTGGGTCTTCACGCTACTATATCACTCCGAAATATATGCTATCTTCGTGTGTGCTCATGAAAACCTAAGCTGCTCGGTCCGGCTTTCAGATAGTCAGGCAGCTTTGAAAGCACTGCAATCCGTCAATTTTAAATCCCAGCTCACTTTTCAATGTGCTCAAGTCTTAAGCAAGCTTGGAGAAAACAACAAAGCAACTCTTAGATGGGTTCCTGGACACACATGTGTTAAGGGAAATGAAGCTGCAGACGAACTGGCTAGAAAGGGCTAAGACGTTCTCCCCACAGGACCTGAACCGGTATGTGGGATTGCTAGAAGCACTCCTAGAAGTTTGCTCAAGGTTTGGACCCGGCAAGAAAGCATGTCCAACTAGCTGAAAACTGTAGGCCAAAAGCACGTTAAAGTCAGTCAGTCACGGGGTTTTTCACCAAATTTACATCGATTGCAATGAACATACAACGAAAAGAGCTCAGGATTTTAGTCCGAGCGTTAACAGGACACTGCAGACTCAATGAACACTTAAACAGAATAAGCCTAGCAGAAGAGCCTGTTTGTAGAGCTTGCTTAGAGGCAGAGTAATACACATACTCTGTGAGTGCCCAGCACTTAACCAAGTAAGAAGTAGACTTCTGGGTGGGCACACAATTAACCCCCAAGATATTAAATTGATAAGTCCCAAGTGCATTGTACAGTTCCTAGTGATTGTCGGCCTTGCGGAACTTATGTAAGCTTAATGAATAAGAGGCGTGATCACAATAGATCTGTCAAGGTCGCAGTGATCCTCGGGATTGTTTGACCCGTACTCTTTTAAATTATAATAATAATACTACTGTCACTCATGGTTTCTTTTGCTCTTTAAATAAATTGTATTGTATGTAGTTTTTTTTTATGTTAATTGCAAACTCAAAAGCGATTTTAACAAAGACATATATATGTCGGAAGGTCATGAGCTAGTATACCTATTTTCTAATATCTGTGGTCATGAGTGTCGTCGATGCAACGTGTGGCGCATCCACTTGTAACGTCGGATAGCCATGAACAAAGTACAGTTGTGATATTGTGGTACATTTGGCGCCACAGGTGCATTGGAATTCCCGTAGTTTGTTTCTTATTGATCCGTTGTCGGGAAGTCAGGGATAAAGATGTCTTATTAGCACAACAGGTGGCGCATTAGCAAGTAACTCATTTTTTATTGGTCCGTTCACCGCGGTCACGTATATATAAACCGCCATCCGCCATATTGCGGCAAACATGCATTGTGCACGTCTCTCAGTGTTTTGACCACTGTCTAGTACGGAGTTCGCCACTAGTAATAGTCTTTTCCTGTCATAGGTTGACAAAGAGACATTTCTGGGTCGCAATTGTTAATTCGATTGGGATCTTGGGGCCCAGGATGTGGGTCGTCCGGGGGGTGCATTATTCGGTCAGCACTCACGCAGGAGGGGCGGGGTGGAGCCCCCCTTTCCCCTTCTTGGGCTTGGCGATACCGTGACGTGATTACGTTGTGTTGTCATAGTAGCAGGCTTACTCTAATGCTTACGACGGTTTGTTTAGTAACAAATGGGGTTTTTGCGTGATTGTGGTTATGGTTGTAAACAGTGTAGTGAGTAATTACGTAGCTACTCTATAGTTTATTATTATGATGAGGCTTACGATGTGGTTGTACGACTAGATCAGGTGTTACGGCTTTGTTTGGATTTTTCTGAATTATTTACTAACTACCCTCAACTCGTGAGCTCTCGGCCTACTAGTCCCGGTGTTCCCGTTCGGCCCGCGTTTGTGTGATATCCTCCGACATATACATAAAAGGCATATCCAATGCCTCATAAGTAAGAAAAACGACGGGTTGCACTCCGGGATTGCGGCAGAAGTGTAAACTTGAACATTAACGTTGTGCATTTTTGATATTTTGGAATGGTTAGGGAATAATTTTGCACGAATTGCTTTAATTATCGGTATTAAAGTCCTATCATTTATGTGGTAGAATATAATATTAATTTATTGCGCTATCGTACACAAACATGATAACACAAACATTCGCGTAAGCGCCCTGCGCTGTCTAAACGAAATAGCAGGTGAAAAAGAAAGAAGGTAGAAAGAGAAGGGGATTTCCTCTCCTACGCCACGCCGGGTGTTTATTCTGCATCCGTCTTACGAATTTCCGATCAGGTCACGTGTCTAGACGCGAGTTTAGAAGTTTTTACCCATTCCAAAAAAAGTGCGCAACGCCGCTAAAGAAGTTTGCCTTTCAAAAATAATGACTTGATTATGTATCATATTGCTCTTATTTAATTACCTAATGCGATTACATCCTTGAATAGACCCAGATGTGTGGGTGGTGTTTGAGAAAGGAGCAATTTAACGCGGAAATAATTATACTGTAAATTATTTAATTACATACGAATGACTTTTAGTTAAAATTCATACACAAACTTTAACACATACGTCACTCAAAAATATTTAAATTGTATGTCTTTAAAATTGTTTTGCAAATACGAAGCTTGAATTTCTGCGATATATCTATTTATTCTATAGAGTAAAATAATTATAACCTTCTTTTAAAATGAGTGTTGTAATAAAAAAAATACTTTTATTTTTACTGTCATAAAATTGTTTTAAAAAAAGCAAGTTCGTACTGAAGTACTCGACATACACCTATTTATTTGATTATTTCCTGCCATTAACCACCTTTTATTTTATTTTTTTATTATTTTTAACTACTATTTTAATTTCATTTAAATTCACTACTTTAATAGGCACGGCTGTTTTTATCTTAATTTTATTAAATTTAGCCCATGTTGGCGCGGTCTCCTTTACAGATTAGACCATCTTCTTGCCTTCCTGTCAGACAGCTCGTAAAAGGCGAGCATAGACTTACCGTTACTAACACCGCGACATCTGACTAGGTGGTCCAAAATTTTAATAGGTGGTATTGGTACCACCATCTTATCTATTCCTGCAACCATAACGTCACTGCTTGCCATTGACGTGTTCCGGTTCGGAGGGTAAGGTAGCCGGTAAACTTACTTTTACTCGAGGCCCAACATCCCGGCCTCGGGTTGGCAACGCACCATTACCACCTTTGGTGTCTTTAGGCGGTGTGAATTTCTGACCATCAGGAAATCTGTCTGCTTGTTTGCCTTCCCATATAAAAAGTAAAAGTAATCCGTTCAAACAATGCGAAATGGGGATTCATCATCTTATATAAAGTTTCCGTGTCACAATGTTAGTTACCGTACTCCTTCGAAACGGCTTGACCGATTCTCATGAAATTTTGTGAGCATTTTGAGTAGGTCTGAGAATCGGCTAACATCTATTTATTATAACCCTAAGTAATGAGGGTGAATCACAGCACACACACAGCAAAACAACGTCTGCCGGGTGGGCTAGTTTATATATTAATTATGTCTATAGTCAAAGGTTTCTTAGCAGTTTGAATAAACAAGTATGAGATATTGAAACTTAAACTGAAATTTAGTTCAAATTAAAAAAAAAATATTACTGATATTATTTTATTAATGAATAATAATTAATAGGTATTCATTTATTTTTATCTATTAAAATTGAAGTGTCCTTTGTCAATTTCAAGTACAACAGTCACATACGAGTATAGTAGTAGTAGTAGTAAACAGATATGGCAAATGCACACAGCTCATTACTCCTACTTACTAACTACTAACTAGTTAATTTAATACTTATGTCATAACTCTTAGCATAATTTAATTACGCTAGTTATTTTAAATTAATAATACGAGTTAAAGTTATCGTACTCTTTGATTCTGCAATACTTGCACTCCGAACTTCAAATTTAATTTATAATTAGGCCAGAACGGCCGTTCAAAAATTGCCATAGCGGACGGTATTTCACGTCCACAAGGCGGGGTATTGGTAAAGTTTTCAACTAGCAATAATCGCACCTCGGATTAACCTCATCGGTTACGATATTGCCTCTGCGCAAAGTTATCTTAGTAACTATTTTGCTAACTTTTGTGTTCTGCTATTGAGCAAATGTTGCTGTGATCTAAAATGATTTAGCGCCATCTGTTGACATTTAATCAAACTAATTACATTTATGTGTGAAGTTTTGTATATCTTGAACTTTTTTTTGTTTTCGAATTTGAATAATAACGTATCAAATAATAACTACAAACAAATATTTGTGCATATGTTTCACGGAAACTACCAATTTAGAACTGCCATAAACGACAGCGCTCAAGCTTTCCCTAAGGATTTGGTGGTCAGATTGCAGTAACTTTGTGTAGAATTGGATATATGATATTCAAAAGCTAAAGAGACTTTAGATAGTTGCCAATAGGTATAATAAGTTGTAGAGACAGCAAACTCCGCGAAGTCAGCGTTTTCTATACTAATATTATAAAGAGGAAAGATTTGATTTTTTGTTTGTTTGTTTGAAATGAATGGGCTCCGAAACTACAGGACCGATTTAAAAAAATCTTTCACCGTTAGAATGCTACATTATCCCTGAGTGACATACGCTTTGTTTCATCAAAATCGGTGTAGTAAAAGGCAAGTTACGCAGGCGAAGCTGCGTGAAACTGCCAGTAATCTATATATATAAATATCAATGCCAATTTTCGTTGTAATTTTATAATTTAAGAATGTGCTCACCTATCCAAACCAAATGCTTAGGGTTTGTTCGGATTTAGTCCAAGTCTAATCGGTCCAACGATTTTTGTTTCACATTTTTTTGTAAAAATTGATTTCAATAAATGGCGGATCATTTTGTTAATGAGTATTTTTCAGTCAAATTGAAACTTTTTTTCAGATGGGTATTGTGCTTTCGTATTGGAACTTTTTCCAGTTTTTTTGTTTTGTTGTGTTATGTCATGAATTTGAAGTCCCAATTTTTATTTAATATTTCAATTTATACGTAGCGAAGCTCGTACCGGGCCGCTAATACCTAATCTATGATTTTTAGTTATCTCACTTATTTTTAAGGTGCAGAAATGCTTATATTTTTATGCAAGTGCTAGTATGTATGTTTGCAAGATTGTCTAAATGCCTAATATCTTTTAATCCACTTTACAAATTGATAACATAAATTAAGTAATAGGATTTGTTTTAACAATGCATGTATTTTTATGTGAAATAAAAAAAAAAAACTTTTAACGTAACTTGCCATATACAAATAAATCTTCATTTTTTTTAAGCATCATATCACGCTTGGACGAACGAACTAACTTTGCTAATTCTTTATTCGTTGTGATAATTATTGTTAGGAGAAAATTCTAACGAAGAGAAAATCAGTCAAAACTGTAGGGTAAAAAGAAAATAATACTCGCCTCTGTGGTCTAGCGGTCCGGGTGTTAGACTTGACTGCATGATGTCCCGGGTTCGAATCCTGGGTCGGGCAACAAAAAAAATTGTGTTTTTCCAATTTTCTAATAAAAAAAATGTTGGTCGGGATTGGAAATGTGCCCGGTTGGCGATAGGCTTGCCACCTATCACATTGTGGGACTTAGTATCTTCGGCTAGTCGTAGGTGCCTTGGTTGTACCTCTGCCTACTTCTTCGGGGATATGGGCGTGAAGATACTTAATACTTTAATTTTTTCCATACATACTGTAAGTAGCTATTAAAGTTTAGCGATACGCAGTTCACCGGGTCGAGTAGTTTCAAGTAATTCTTAATTTACTTTTTAATGTTGAAGCATGAGTATCAAATGATGCGTTGTTTTAAGCAAGTAAGTAAGTATAGTATCTTCACGTCCATATCCCCGAGGAGGTAGGCAGAGGCACAACCAGGGTACCCACGACTAGCTGAAGATACTAAGTCGGACAATGTAATAGGTGGCAAGCATATCGCCAACCGGGCACATATCCTATACCGAGCAACATTTTTTTTATTAGAAAATTGGAAAAAAACAATTTTCTTTTGTTGCCCGACCCAGGATTTGAACCCGGAACCTCATGCAGTTAAGTCCAACAACAGAACCGCTAGACCATAGAGGCGATTGTTGTTTTAAGAATTTTCATAAGTATATATAACTACGGTACATGCTTTGCTACGTATATTATCGTATGAATGACATAACACAACAAAATAAAAAAGTAAAAAACAACTGAAAAATGTTTCAATATGACAACAGGGATTGTGCTGTCATCTGAAAAAAGTTTGAGTTTGAATTACAAAATGATCCGCCATTTATCGAATTATTTGTTACAAAAAATGTGATAAATGAAGAACCGATGGACCAATTTTATGCAAACTTCACATAAACCATCTACTAAATAGTCCAAACAAAGCCTAAATATTTGGTATAGATAGGTGACCCCGTTCTTGAGTTATAAAATTTCAATGAAAAGTGTCATTGATTTTTATATATATATATATATATATATATATATATATAGATATAATCATAACCTTAATATGTAACCTGTTAACCTGTGTCACTTTTAAGCTGCCTTAGTTAGTTACTATAGTTAAATGAGGGCAACCTAATAATGGAAAAATTTATTTTATAAATCCTGCGAAAATGACTATACTTGTCTTGTCAATACATTTTAAAGAAAACCCAAACACTAATGATATCTATCAATACGGAATTTTGTAAGCACACACATTAGTATACTCATAATAACAGTGAAATAAATATCAATACCCCAGACAAAACCTACATGTAATATGGCAAAACCATCGCGTTTAAATTTTCAAAATAGGTCCATCTGTTCAAAAGGTATGACGCCACAAAAAGACACATACACACACATATAGACATGCCAAACCTATAACACCCATCTTCTTTGGTACGGAGTTAAAAACCTGAAGAATCGAAAACGTTAATTTCCAAATGTGTGTCCCTACCTAGGCATTAATTTTTATACTATAGAAAAATCTTAAAACAAAAATTATGATAAGGATTTTCACTGAAACATTTTTTTAATAATGTAGGTATATCAATAATAAAAATATTGAATTTATTTGAACACAATTTTCGCGATAATTTAATAGCATTGATGAAAAATCTGATAAAACACCCCAGTACCATGAATTAAAATATATATGTTTAATACCCAACAATCTATAAAAAGTTGCATGGCGAAATAAGAATAAAAATACTATAAAACGTAGGTACTTACTGTAGGATATCCTTTATCTCGGAGCCAATCATCAGGTTCCTTTAAGCAGAAGCATCCATAAAGAAGAACAACCACGAAAAGACACGTTGTCATTGAAAATATTCCGTAGTATCCCATCCTCTGCAGTAAAATTCCACTCATTCCAATACCAATAGGTAGTCCAGCGGTCATGCAGAAGTTTACAAGTCCAACGCGGAAGGTACGCGAATCTTCAGACGTAATATCACTAATGTAACTAAACACACCAAGGAACATAGTCACCCAACCCCCTGACAGTGATGGGAAAACAGTTTCCAAAAACACCGTAACTTGGAGGGGAATTTCATAGAAGAAATATACATTGATGATATTGTTTATAGAGGTTACCATTTCACCAAATATAGGGAGTAATATACACAGTTTTCTTTTTCCTGTTCTATCACTCCATGCACCCAAAAACAATATGATGATACATGGTAACGCCGTATGGAGTACGCTCTTCCAAATATCTATTGAAGATATTAATTTTTGAACCTCTTTTTCATAGTATGTGTAATTTTGAGTCTCTTTCCTTATAAGAGCATCACAAATTTCAGTGCTAAAGTTGAAATACACTCTGCATGCTTTATCCAGATTGAAATTTGTCATAGCAAACCTTGATATTATACTGGGTATAATCAACCCAGCCAACAAGGGTTCCACAGTAATATGATCTTTTACATACCATAGCTTCTCCGTAAAACTTCTGTCTTTGTATTTCTTATCTTGAATATTTTTGTTCAACGGTTTCTCCTCTTTCTTTTCGATTTCATTGTTCTTATCAGCCATTTTGTGATTTAAAACTTTATGCTTCTATTTTATGCAGAATTCCATTTCAAATTGAACACAAACTTCAACTACGCTTGCAATGTTTGATTCAACACAATGGACGTCAATACATCTGACACAATAATTACCTTTATTATTTACTTGTCCGATATGTTTGTTTGATATCAATTAAGTATAGATAATGATATGAAGTGTAGATAATTGGTTTTATTTTACATTGGATGAACGAACGCTGGTTTTATTAAAACGATTACACTATTCTCACTGTAGCTTCTATTTTGAAACATTCATTTCCGATTGTTCATGTTTTGCTTCGGCTCTGAAAACAAAAGTGTAGTTGTGTATATAATAGTGAATGTTATCATTTGGTATTGTATTGTATATTATCATAATTTAGATACATCTTCGCTCAATTGTAGCGCGTGATATATTACAAATAAGGCAACTAAGTATAGTTTTATAATTTGTTAGAAGATTTCCATCTTTTTACACTGCTTAGGACTAGAACTTTTAATGAGCCAGATAAATCCATGTTACAAATAAAAACTGGAGGTTGGACTTTATAACAATTTAATTGCTTCCAGATCGGTACATTTCTGACTACTTTTTTTTATCTCCTTTAAGGAAACTATGTATCCGAATTCACTGATGTTTTTATGTATCCCAATCCTTATTTAAGGTTCGCTAATAACCATGTTGTATTTACCTTCTATTTATATATTATCTAATTGAAATTTATCCCACCAGAATTATAGTAGACGTTTTGCTTTTATAAGCTACCGTTTTGTGTGTTTTTAACACCCATGTCTGTCTGTCTGTGGCATAAGCCGATTTATTGTTTGTAAACTGGTTCTTAGCTATGTTACAGGCCTACCTATACCTGTTTGTCGAAGGAAAATGAAAAAAACAATTTTATGATTATTATTATCTGTTCTACAAAGTAGAAAAAAATACTATTTTAATTATGTTGGCTATTAGGTTGGCTATATAAATTGATCAAAATTAAAATTGAGATGGATTACCAATACTCTCCAAGAAATCACAATGTATTGGTATTTACCGACTTTGCACATTTTGAGAGATAATCTGTTTTTGACCAAACTCCAAAAATTAGGTTATTTATCCGACTATACGTTTTTTTGTATGTTTGTTACGCAATTACTTGACCGATGCTGAACCGATTTTAAAGGTATTTTTTGTGGGAAGGGTAGGTCCTACCTTATTTAGAAATTATGATTGATCTTTCAAAAAATAAGATATGGAACAACTTTTCTTTTTCCCGCGATTAAATAATTGTAAGTTCCTTAGTTACGCCACGTTCATCTAAAACAATTTTTTGAATAGGAAAATCTATAAGCAATCACACACAACTGTAAAAAAAACAAGATGACAATAAACAAAATATCCGGTAAATAAATAAATAAATCGCCTCTGTAGTCTAGCGGTTCAGTTGTTGGACTTGACTGCATGAGGTCGAATCCCGGGTCGGGCAACAAAAGAAAATTGGGTTTTT
>NJDC01001634.1:181672-205935 GCA_002245475.1 Calephelis virginiensis | reverse complement strand
CTTTACGTCTAAGTGTTCTATTAATTACTACCTAGGTTCTAGGAATCTTATCAGTCATAGACTAAGAACATAACAATATGATAGCTACACTTGATATAAGGATGTAGGCAGCAAAAGACACTTCAGATAGGCCGGAAAAGTAAAGTACGTAAATCTCCCACATCAAGTGCGATCCATCACCAGTAGCTCGATTCAATCAATATTGGAAATTCAAATCGCGTATGTCATTTTAGGTACTTTTGAGCATAATACTGACGAATTATTAACATTAGTTCGTAGTAAATAATAAATTATGTAACGAGATATTATTATTAGACTAGTACTGTGATCACAAGTACCTAAAGTGACAAATACGATTACAATTTCCAATTCGCATGATATCGAGATTCAAGAGTAACCCTACTGATCGATGCAGAACGAGATAGTCAGAAAAAGAGCTTGAACATTAAACAAGTTGGTTGGCCGAGATTAAATTTTGCGGGGTTTGCAGTAACGAATATAGCGAATTTCTGTCGAATGTTAAGCAGTAAAACTACAAAAAACCGACTTCAATTTTATCACTACTTCACGATTGGATAATTCTCTTTTCGATAAGTATTTCAACTCCGATATAGTTTTTTTTAAATATCAAAACTCGTTTTGATAACATTTGTCGCATAAATCGTTGGTTGACGTTGGCGTCGAACTACTATATGAAAATGTAAGCATTTTATTATTAATTAAATAAAATATCCCAGATAAATTACACAAATTGAATCTAACCCAAAAATAAGCAAATTATATACTTGTGATAAGTTGGTCAACAATACTAATATATTGAATACTTGTATAGGTATCAGCATACATTTAAAAAAAAAACCGAGACCCAGAAATGCAGACATCTCAATGTTTTTCACATATATGTCTGCCCTCGACAGAAAGTTTGGAGTGTACGGTAATTCCTCGACCAACAAGGCTGTCATTATTTATGATTACATCTCAAAAGCTACCTATCTGGTACAGTTTTGATAAAACTTACACTTATGTGGCCAGACGGAATTGTAACCTGCGTTTTTAAAAAAGAATCACCAAAATCTGTTCATTATTTACTTTACATCGCGTAATTAACATAAAAAACATAGTCCAATTAATAACCTTCCCTTTTTATGGACTCTAGACATGACAGTTTTTTTCAAGTTTTGTTTCTTTTATAACCAAACTCATATATATATATATATATATATAAATCAATCAATCCCCATTTCACGTAGTACGTGATTACACTTGAATGGATGGGCCCAATTTTGGTAATATTTTTTTTTGTTGTATTATAAATTACCAGGAAAGGTCATTAAGAAGAGAAAATCGAATGTGAAGTGGGAAAAATAAACCTTTTTTTTACATTTAAACTGTTAGTAGCTGACGAAGTTCGTCGGGTCAGCTAGTACAGAATAATTGTCTGACGTAAAATTATTGTGTTCACATTTCACACGTGTGTTGAACGAAGGTTGCTACTTAACCGACAGTAAACAGATACGTCTGCTAATCAACACGTGATTAACGAGTGCCTGATAGTGGTGTTTCAATAAGTTATCTACTCGTATTAGTAATGTATAATTAACAAATCATGTCTAGAATACCTAGCTCGATTTCAATTATAACATGACAGTTATCGTCTTACTACAAAAAATTAAAATTGTTAAACACAAGTTTTACTAAACACTGTCAAAAATTGTATTCTCAACCAATAACACGCTCCGCCGTCATCCACGATTTTCTGTTAAAATAATAAAATATGTAGAAGACATAGTGCACGATAAAACAGTACGCTGTCGTTTGGTGACTGTTGTCGCCGTGGACGCTTGATCATGGAATTTTGTTGGTGACTACAATCACTGTAAACTGGTAACTGGTAAATGTTATTGATTGGATGTCAATTTTAAAGTAAAGTAAAGTAAAGTATCTTCACTCCCATATCCTCGCAGAGTCAGGCAGAGGTACAACCAAGGCACCCACGACTAGCCGAAGACACTAAATCCCACAATGTGATATGTGGCAAGCCTATCGCCAACCGGGCACATATTTTCCAATCCCGACCAACATTTTTTTTTAGAAAATTGTAAAAATCCAATTTTCTTTTTATTGGCCTACCGGGGATTCGAACCCGGGACCTCATGCAGTCAAGTCCAACACCCGGACCGCTAGACCACAAAGGCGAGGATGTCAATTTTAGACGGCGTTTATTAAAACAGGCGTCTAAATTTTATTGCCAAGATGGTTAGTATTTATTTTTTTGTTTTTGGACTACTTCTGTGGTCTCACGGTCTGGTTTACCTGCCTGTGAACACATGTGTCTACTTTGGTATTAGATTAATTCGAGTAATTTGTTCAGTACATTGGTATTTTGCCTCATGTCGGTCTGGGTCCGCTGAATATAAAACACTATTTGCCGCTCTGCTTGGCAGCTTTGAAGAGGCGAATACGTGTTGAAAAATAGGTCAGTCATTACAAAACCACTTGTAATAGATTGCTGTGCACCAACTTGTCCAAGTGGGGATCCACTGCCTTATCTATTCCGCCTGCCATAATGACAGTGTCAATTTGTCCTGCAGGTTTGGGTAGTTGGTAGACTTACGGCCAATATTAATAATCAATCCTAATCCAAAACTCGCTGTCCAAGATTGATATTTTGATCCATTTTTATGTTATCGCTTACCAATAATATATCTGTGCACAGGATAAATATGGGAATGAGATATAGGATAGGCCGGCGGATACGCAGCTATCTAGATTGCTTTAAATCTATTAGATTGAGATACATTATTAACATTGGGCGTTACACAATAGGCCTCAATCCTTTTCACAGGACGGCAGCAAACCTATAACAAATATAGCGTCTATAGGCCATGATTTTCTCTAACCATTAGAAAAGCAGTTTGTTTGTTTGCTCTATTCTCTCATAAAAAGCCATTCACAAATGCATAAAATCAACAGTTTAATATTATGTTCTATCAATGTCGCTTTAACCGCAATGTTATATATTTTAATATCATATTTACCGGTGTGGTTATGTAATATTACTTACATTTTCATATCATATCTAAAAGTATTTCACATCTCATTTTTTCAGTCGCTTTAATTAAAGTCATGCTACGGCAGGGGGTTTTATTTACTCTGCGGTTTAGGTAGATTCTGATGGCATATCTTTTGAAGATTATAATAATAAAACCAATAGTAAAAATAACTTCACAATTGAATCAAAAAAATATTTTCAAATATTTTTTTAATACACATATTCCGCAAATAATTTATTAGTGTTTTATTTCATTTCAGGATAATGTAACAATCAAATACCTGTTCAAACATTATTTGAAGCAATTAAAAACGTGAGTTAAATTTTAAACATTGCAAATTTGGCTAGAGATTGGTTTCATTGCGATGAATTTTATTTATATCTATAAGGTCAGAGCGGGGAAGACCGGAATATATTTCTAAAATTGAAATACCTTTAGATTATTTTACAATTTAACAGAACTGTAGTAAATTGAAATATAGAGATATATAGAGCAGTTTATAATCTACGAAAATTAGCTTGTCAAGTCGATAACGCTACGAAATTTTTACACAAAACAAAGAATTTTTCAAAACATGAAGAGTAGACGGTCTTACCCAGCCGTTTGAGGTAAGTCCGTCTAGTCGCAATATTAACAACTAGAAAATAGTTATCTATATATTACTAATTTGAAAATGTCTACAAAAGGAAACAAATTTGCTTTATGCTTTAACTTGTTTGAAATAGGGTTTAGATTAAAAATTACAGCCATAAATATACATTCGGAGGCAAGGCCCGGCATAGTTTGGAATTCAGGGCCTGTAAACATTTTTTCGAAGAAATATGTGACATTAGCTGTCCCGATAAACTTCGTTCCACCCGTCCTGTTTCCTGGCAGTTTTCGCCTATTTCTTATCTTTTAAACCTTCTCTGGACCTCCACGAATATTTCAAGACTAAAATTTGTCAAATCGGTTTAGCTGTTCTCGAGTTTTAGCGAGACTAATAACCAATATATATGTTAATGTGCATAAATGATTTTTTACACAAGATATACAATGATCGCAATTAGTTCGTGATTAGCTTTGTGGATATGGTCGACGTGGTGAAATTCGAAAACGAGAAATTTAGCCCATATACCTAAAATAAGAACATATAGGTACTGTGAAAAATGTTTTCGGCTTCTGATCTGAGGCAAGATCGGCATATGACGGAGTTGCCTCATGGTAGACTGGACGGACTTCCCCAAACTCATATTTTGAGGATATAAAATTTAATGACCTAATATCTCGTTAATTAGGAAGATTAACTAAAATTAAATTAAACGACATGTTTTCAGGTGTAACTGTTTTTTAAAGTTACCTTTACTTAATAGTGAGACACTTCTATTTCCTAAGAAATTTCAGTTTTTTGTCGACACGTGTAACTCACTTCGAAAGTAAAATGTTGACTGTATTTTCAAAATGGCACTGTCGCATTTGCAATTCACTTAGTGACATCTATATTAGAGAGTTAGAAACGTTACGTAATACTGTTTCATCCACTGATTCGAGAAATAAGCAATTTATTAAGGAATCGTTTTTATTTAAAGCAGGTGAACTTGCCCCGCAGACGGACTTCCCCTCTCTGACCTTACTAATATATAATATTATAAAGAGAAAATGTTTGATTTTGTTTGTTTGTTTGAAATGAATAGGCACCAAAACTACTGGACCGATTTCAAAAATTTTTTCACCCTTAGAATGCTACATTACCCCTGAGTGACATAGGTTTTGTTTCATCAAAATCGGTGCAGCAAAAGCTTAGTTACGCAGGTGAAGCTGCGTGAAACTGCTAGTATTTTATATACGATAAAGTTGGCCTAATAAAAAGCATGTTAATTTTTTAGGGTGCCGAAGCCAAAGGTTAAAAAACGGAATCCTTATAGATTCCTCATGTCTGTCTGTCTATCCGTCAGTATGTTATATAAGTTATAAGATGTGTGCTGTTGAAACTTTGTAAGTAGATATTATTCTGTGAAATGCACTAAGATTTTCAAACAATAATTGAAAAATAATAATAAATTTTAGGGTTCCTCATACTTACAACTGAACCCAATTTTTAAACGTTTTTAGCATTTGGCAGTTTTTTGGTAGTACAATAAATAAATCAATAAGTTACACAAATTTAATCGAACCCCAAAGGTGCTTGTGTCATAGGTCAACGATCGTAATACATAGAAATACTTAAGTAGATACCAGAATAAATTTAACAAACACCCAGATCCGGAAACGCAGACATCTAAATCTCCATAACACAAATGCCTGCCCCCCCCTCGGGAATCGAACTGGAGCCTCGCGGTTGGTCAGTGTGGTTAGGCGTGTACGCTAGCCACTCGACCAACGAGGTGGTTGAAACATTAAACATTTCAAAGGTTTGTTTGATGTTCTTTCTTCCACTGAGTTTGAGCACAGACTAGGTATAATGATAAAAAAATATATATTGTGAGCAAAACAAGAAATAGGCAGAAAGACGCTGTGCAGTTTAGGTGAATTTAAGCGGTATATCTCATGAAGAGTCTATTGTCGGGATTAATACTTAATTTGCTAAGCGCTAATGCCTAAAAGGCAGTAAGCTGTTCACAGACCACCATAACCGAGTTGCGAGTATTTGTAATGTATGTCTTAATATCAGCGAATTTGTGGGCTCGATTATCATTCAATAGCTTATAGAAGCGTTTCCCAACCTTTTTCAGTCCACGGACCCTTAGGAAATCAAGAACAGTTTTTACGGACCCCCTTAATAAAATAAATAAACCCTGTGTTGGTCCGGGCTCCTTTGTAGAATAGACCATCTGCCTTCCTTGCCAGGCAGCTCGTAAAAGGCGAGCATAGGCTCACTGTCATTAGGACCGTGACATCTGACTAGGTGGTAGAGTTTAGCAGCGACTCGTACGGATTGGTTCCACCGCCTTACCTATTCCTGCCGCCATAACGTCATGACGTGTTCCGGTTCGGAGGGTAAGGTAGCCGGTAAACTTACTTTTGCTCGGGGCCTAACATCCCGGCCTCAGGTTGGCAACGCACCATTACCACCTTTGGTGTCTCTAGGCGGCGTGAATTTCTTAAGATCAGGAAATTCGTCTGTTTGTTTGCCTTCCAATATAATAATAAAAAAAAAACAGCAAAAAAACGGATTTGGTATTTATTTTAGTTATTACAGATACAAAAAAAAAACAAATACCGAAGGTTATTATAACTGTTTATGCATGTTTTTTTTTTAATATCGTGTGCTTATCAATTTTTCTAATAAAACTGGTTTGCTGATTTTTTGTTTTGCGGCCCTTTTACATTTAATGAGCGATTTATGTATGGTCCAGAAAAGACATTGCTGATGCATATACTCGCGGACCCCAGGTAGGGAAACGCTGGCTTATAGCAAGGTTATTATGATATAATAAGTTGTAAAATTACATGACTTTAGAAGGTTGAAACGAGTTGTGACAAGCGTTTATGACGTCATGTCGGGATTATTATTTTAGTGACGTCAACGTTATTTTAGTGAGCTATATGAACCTTATGTTTTGTTATTTTAAGTTTAAATTTTCATTGATATGCGTGAGATTTTAAATAATCCGGGTCTTTTCCATCAGCGCTAAGTGAGTCTTCGCTATATGTCGAAAGATGCAAGTTTGCTTGCGTTTTGTGTGTGACTGCGTCTTCTGTACGTTAGTACTATTACTCTTTCTGTGAAACAGGTAAGAAACGCCTAAGTAAGGCGATGTTACCAATTTAATCAAACCGTTGTAAACTTTGCAATCTATTCGTGTTAAAAATGCTAATGACAAAATATTCGAAGCTTCCCCTTTACAAACAAACAAATTTTACACAAATTTTAAGTATAACAAATTTCATATTGCTCCGGATATATATATTATAATGAAATATATTATAAAATATTTTTTTACATACTTTTGCTAATAAGATAATCTGATCAGTTGAAGTAGTATTACTTTACCTGTTAATAATAAATGGTTAACATTTCATAAATTAGTTACAAGAATAATAATAAATGGTTAACATTTCATAAATTAGTTACAAGAAAAATCTGTTATTAAAGACATAAATATCTCCGCCGTATGGAATTTTATAATTATGACATTTACGGAAATCACAAGCCAGATCTACTTAAAACAAGACATCTTTTTGCAACGTTGAACATTTCTGCAACAAATGCGTATAGCTTTTTCTTTAGTAAAACATGTTTGTATTGAAGGTTTTGGAAATAGTGAAGTGGACATTTTAGACGTCCTCAAGAACCTTGACGCTCCCAAGCTTGTGATTGAAATAAAACGAAAGACTTACAGTTGGTCTTGGTCCTGCCCTGGGTCCGAGATTAAGATCATATTTACTGTGGTAGAAAGGGAAAATGATGCTCTAAGAAGCCTTAATGGGTGGAGTTTAGAGCTAAGAACATTTAGTGTTTCATCTGGTAGATGGTTTTTGTGTGTGGTTTTAATTTTTAACTAACTATAAAAAAGGAGGAGATCCATAAATTGTCTGTGTTTTTTCACATATGTGGCTATATATAATAACAAAAAAAACATATTTTAGAATCTATACTTGTTATCGTCGGCACTTGGAGGAATTCCATTGCATACACATTTACTTGTAGTAAACTCTTGTACTTATCCACTATACGCTTTATTTAATACTTTCCGTTACTCTATAGCCAACTGCTTTCACTTTTTATAGCATCATCAAGGCTTTGAAACTAAAGATAAAAAAGACTGTTTTAATTTAACGTTCAGTATTTATTCGATTGGATGTTAAAATATATTTTAGTTTAGCGCTGTTCTTGTGGTATGGATTTATACATTTTGAAATGATGGGAAAATGACACTCATTCAGAATTGGAATTCGCAACCTTCGTCTCCCACTAACTAACCATAAATAAATAATCATGTATTTATAGTTATCAAGATATGATGACGTATTTTGCTAATGCGTAGATTTTTTTAAATATATTTATATGTTTTTGTCAATACATGAAATTTTTACGTTATCATTTTTGTATTTTAATATTTTCACAAAACATTGGTATTGCTCCACAATGTGACGAAGTGTAGTTTACTTCAAATACAATTACTGTAGTTGTAATAGCTCTGAGGATGCTGCAATAAACTGATAGGCTGGTGAAAGTAATTCTGCAGTGCATTCACTAAACTAGTTTTAAGTTCTTTCTTCTTTCAACCTAAGTAATATAAAAATACATAATATGATTAGGTACTGTTTTCAGAATAGTTTTTAAGCGACATTTCTATGAGTGTTTAGTCTATACGTTGATTAATCTTTTTAAGTTATTTTCCCCCGTGTTGGTCTGGGCTCATTTTGCAGAGAAGACCACCCATCTGCCTTCCTATCAGGCAGCTTGTAAAAGGTGAACATTACCGTCATTACCCGTGACATCTGACTAGGGGATTTAATTCAAATTTCAAATTCAAATATATTTATTCATATTTTTAAAGAAAGAAACACTTGTACTGTTTTACTTATCACTTATAATTTATTACTTTGTAATTAGTAGCCTACCGGTTTCGCTTATACAGCATCATCAGGGCTAAAACTTAAAAACTTAAGCGAAACCGGTAGGCTACTAATTACAAAGTAATAAATTATAAGTGATAAGTAAAACAGTACAAGTGTTTCTTTCTTTAAAAATATGAATATTTGGAAGTTTTACCAAGCGCCGACGATGGAAAATATCAAATATATATTTATTCACGAGGATTAAAAAAAATTCGTGTGACGCGTTTATATAATTCTAAAAACTGATCTCTAATCTAAAAAATCGAATCTAAAAACTGATCGGAACGCGGCCATTCGCTGAGAAGATCCGGCGAAATAATCTCAGCGGGCTTGTCTTTTTTCTTGTAAATCTAATTTACAAAAAAATATTACATATCGCCTCTGTGGTCTAGCGCTTCAGGTGTTGGACTTAACTGCATGAGGTCCCGTGTTCCCGGGTCGGGCAACAAAAAGATAATTTGTTTTTTCATACTTTCTAATTAAAAAAATGTTGCTCTCGGGATTGGATATGTGCCCGGTTGGCGATGGGCTTTCCACCTATAACATTGTGGGACTAAGTGTCTTCGGCTAGTCGTGGGTGCTTTATCCCTCTGCGCTTGCTGTCGACGTGTTCCGGTTCGGAGAATAACGTAGTCGGTAAATTGACTTTTTGCTCGGGTCTAACATCTCGGCCTCAAGTTCGCAAATGGTGCGTTGCGTTTAGTGTCACTATGTGCCGTGAATTTCTTACCATCAGAAAATCCATCTGTTTCTTTGCTTTCCAATATTATACAAAAACCTGACTAATTTGACATCTTCAATATTCAATATCTTTTGTTTGAATTCATTGGACTTATTAAATTTGTATGGATCACTAAAGTTCTATTAACCATAGACTACTAATTAAGTGTTTTTTTGTGCCCACATTTAGTGTCACTATTTGCCATGAATTTCTTACCATCAGAAAATCCATCCGCTTCTTTACTTTCCAATACCATAAAAAACCCTGACTAATTTGACATCTAAAATGTTCCATCTCTTTTGTTTTAATTCGTTGGACTTATTAAATTTGTATGTATCAGTAAAGTTCTATTAACCATAGACTACTAATTAAGTGTTTTTTTGTGCCCACATTTAGTGTCACTATTTGCCATGAATTTCTTACCATTAGATTACCATTATCATTACCATCAGAAAATCCATCTGCTTCTTTGCTTTCCAATACCATAAAAAACCCTGACTAATTTGACATCTAAAATGTTCCATCTCTTTTGTTTTAATTCGTTGGACTTATTAAATTTGTATGGATCAGTTAAGTTCTATAAACCATAAATTACTAACAAAGTGGTTTATTTTTTTAACACACTTAAAATTACCAAGATACTACTGAAAACATCTGAGTGGGGAAGTAAAAATAGTAAAGTCTAACCTGTGTTTTAAATAGGTAATGCTAAATAGAAAACCGAATAAACACTAGGAAGATGACAGTTATATCTGATACATAGATTTCTATAGATTAAGTACTTGACGTCAAGCAGGTGGGTAAAAACGTAATAACTGTATGCATAAAAAGTAAAATACAACATGTCAGACAAACAATTATCGTTAAACACATTTAAAAACGTGAATTTCAGAATTTCACAATAGCCTGCTATCAGCAAAATCATTTCCTCTCAATAATGACAGAGATGTCACAGTACAGTGAATGAGAAAATACGTTTAAAGCATGTGGCGAAAATTTATGAAAATTGCGAATGTAACCGTTGCGAGATACATTTATATCATCAAAGATCTATTAAATCCATAAAGAAAAAGATGACTTATTAACAAAATTATCTCTATCAATACACAGATCAAACTAATAGACGAAAAAGTATGAAGTTACTCTATGTGTGGGACATTATACATTCTTTTCTCTACGACAAATTACCTATAATCTGTTCATCTTTTCTAACGTGAAACTGAAACGCGATTATTTTCTTACGTAAAATAATGGGAACTAAATACGAATTTGCTTGAGTTTGATTATTATATTTCACTGAATTGATTCAAAAAGATTTTCACGATTATAGAATTTATTTATCTAAATTACCCAGTACCGGCATTTGCTGTGATTTATTAATACCGCTTCAGAATAAATTTTAGTAAATATATGCACTAATTTTTAGTGATTCGATAAATACCATAATTCATAACGGCCAATATTAATAATCAATCCTAATCTAAAACTTGCTGTCCAAGATTGATATTTTGATCCATTTTTATGTTATCGCTTGCCAATAACATATCTGTGGACAGGATAAATATGGCAATTAGGTATGGGATAGGCCGCCGGATACGCAGCTATCTAGATTGCTTGAAATCCATTAGATTGAGATACATTATTAACATTGGCCGTATGTCAGTAAAATAATAAACTCTTCTTACTTTTTAGATCACCAGCTTCCTCTGCAAACTCGAACCTAGACCGTATGTGAATTTGAAACTCAGCCAGTGCTAATGAAACAAATTAGAGATGATCAAATTCTGCTCAACCGTTGTTGGGGTATCTGTTATGTAACTATCCTGGCTTGGTTTTATATATGTATTAGTACGTGAAATACGTTTTTATATATATGAAAAACTTAATATTTGTTTGTGGTTAAACACTAAAAGTGTATATAATGATATATATTATAAGCTGCACTTATACACTTTTTAATATATGTAATTGAAACCCGTCAATTTCAGAATATCTCAATTGCCTGGCATCAACGAAATGATTTCCTCTCAATAATGACAGAGTTGTCACAGTACAGTGAACGAGACAAAACGTTTAAAGCGCATGGTGATAATTTATAAAAATTGTGAATGTAATTGTCATTGGCGAGATACGATTATGTCGTTAAAGATCCACAATGTAAATGGTAAGCTTCGTTGTATTTATTTAAAAATATCAATGGCCAAAGGAATTGTTTACACGACTGCCATTGGTGGCTTGGATTTGATATTTAACAAAAACAAGCAATTGCGTAAGTAATTCTCTTTAAATCTTTTTAAGGGACTTCAAAATGAGGAGGATTGCATTTTTTTACTGGGCCAATACTTATCCGTTTCTGAATGTTCTTTTTTTTAGTAAGATACGTCATGATTCCAAGGTGGTCCCGTATTATTCTTATCATGACCCGACTTTTTTATGTGAAAGATCAGCAAACAAGAGTCTCCTGTTGGTAATGTACCTATATATAGATACTATAGATGTTATGCTGTGTGTCTTAGGCTGATCGTGAGTGGCCTGGATGTACCTCTGCTTATCTCTTGGGGGTACGGGGCGTGAAGATACTTTTTGTCTATTTTCTGTGTGTTCATAAATGGGTTATTGTATTTTTTTGGAATGCCTGTTAAAAAATATATGAAATTACTTAAAAGTAATATAATACAATGTACTTGTTTTATTTTTTATACTGTCGTCTTCAATTTTATTTGTGATTTATTTCAAGATATCATAAGCTATGTTTCACCAAATCCGTTTTTACAGAAGTCATAAAAAATTAAAAGTTGTTACTGCAAAATGAAATAAAATCAAAAAATCTACTTGAGTACTTTTGAGTTATACTTAAAAATTTCGCAATACACAATAAAATTACATTGACGACACTTGATAGTTTGTATCACTAGTCGGATCGTGATTAATGGGACCTCCTCGGAGCCATGACCTTCCCAAAAAACAACCATCAAAATCGGACCGTTATCGGACAAGTTGAATAGACCATTGGCCTCTCTAGCAGACAACTCGTAAGTAGTGAGTAAAGGTTAAACAAGTCATTATCAGCAAGAACACTGGCGATAGAGTTTATGCGCAACTTACTACTTACCCGGGTAGGCATCCACTGCCACACCACCCATTTGCCACCATAATGACTGTCACGTTCCTATCCGGAGGGAAAGGCAGCCGAAAGACTTGAATAATAAGCCTAACATCCTGGCTTCAGACAACATATATATTATAGAGTGACGCCCCTATGTATGCTGTATGAGTATGCCCCTACAAAATGTGTCTGTAGGCCACAGACGACTCTTACAATCAGGAGAGCCATGTTATTGTTCGGTTTATTGTCACATATGAAAAAAACATTCTTTTTGCAGTCATTTTAAAACTTATAATACTTTAATTTAATACTTTAGTGCTTTCGCAGCAAAATCACAACTTTTTTGTAAAAGTCGTATACATTTAATTCCATTAGTTTGACGTATAAAGTGTTTGCTTACTGACAAACTGAAATATATTTTAATAAAGTGACATACAATATTACCAACTACAATATTATTTAATCAGCTGTTTAAAAATAGATGTTGGAAGCCTGTCAATTTCAGAATATCACAATAGACAGCTGTCAGGATAATTATTTCCTTTCAATAGTGACAGAGATGTCAGAGTACAGTTAACGCGAAAATATGATTAAGGTAGGTGGTTTTAAATTATGAAAATTGTGATTGAAATATTAAGGCCCACCACACATTTGCAATTTCATTACGGAATTCCGTTTCGATAAAATTTTGAACAACAAATCTATGGACCTATCACACACTTCAGCTATTTTTCCGTACAGAATTTAAGTTGATTTGTATGGATGAATTCCATAAAGGGATTCAGATTGAATTAGCCTACAACTAATTGGTCTTCTAAGAGGCTCGGGTTCGATTATTGACAGAGGCAAGCAAGTAAAACTAAAATAATATGTGTGATATATAAGAAATTATAAAAATATTTAAGCATTCAATCATGTTCCACCACATTGTGATCTTCAAATATTTTGAAAGCTTTAAAAAACAATTCTAATTAATACAGTATTTACTATTTTAACATTCTATCATTTTTTTTATATTTATTACAAATAATTTTAAAATGATGTGAAGTTTAGCCGTATGAACTAACACCGTTTCCAAACTCATTTCGTTCTCTTGACTGGCTAACAGTCCGGAAAACAAACAAAACAGAAGGTATCTTCCTGTATCTGTTTGTACAAAAAAAAACGGATTTATAAAGGGAGCATATACATATACTTTGTAAGCTAATAAATCGTAGGTTATTTTTAAATGAAAAGACGGAAAGCAAGCACACGAGTCTCCTTATGGTAAGATACCTTGACCAATAGACACCATAGATCAGTAATTTCCAAAGTTGTCCAAATGGACCCCTACGGGTCTACTGGAGACTCGACTAGCGTTTTACTTTGGGCGTAAAAAAAGTCTTCAGTCGTAAGCAGGGGTGCATGAAAATTGATTTGGTTTCGATAGTGAGGAACTACAATGTGTTCTATGTGTTCAATGTAATAACAATGTGTACAAACATACAAAACTACAAAGGTTTCCTCTTTATAATATTAGTATAGATTTGTATATAACTTTGTATTAACGTTATTCTAAGGAAATCTAAACTATTATTAAATAGCTAAACTCTATATTCTTAACTTTAACATAACACATTTACTCCGTATAATATGTATTTAAAACTCGTCAATTTCTGAATATCTCAATAGCCTGCCATCAGAGTAATCATTTCCTCTCAATAATGACAGAGATGTCACTGTACAGTGAACGGGAAAATACGTTTAATGAAACTGGCGATAATTTTAAAAAATTGTGAATATAATTGTTGAATTGTGAGATACACTTATTAAATAAAAGATTTGTCATAGTTGAATAACATGGTCATGGGATAGTTATGAAATTGTAATTATTGGATTATCACATAAGTAAATATAACATAATAAGACTGAAGCGATTGGTACTGTCTCTTTACCTATTTGAACAATCATAACGTGAGATTAATCATGCTTGTCATTAATCTAAGCCCTTACCATGAGTTTACTATAATCGCTACCGTCTCTGTCACGCTCATATAATATCCGAAGGTGGCTGTTCTCCCCGGGTTCTCATTTATCCATATTTGCATTGCATATCTGATTTAATCACAACTTTAATTTATTGGTTTTTAATAAACACCGTACAATTCTGAGAACGTTTATTTCAACCTGTTTAACTTTCTAATTAATGCATTTTATTTAAGAATTCAGTAGAAACTAGTAACACGATATTTTTGCGCGTTGTAAAAACCCATTGACACAATACCAAATATTAGTCTAAAATATTGATTTTGGTACAGTCGCAAACAATATCATTTTTTTTGTTATTTTAACTGTCAATGCATAAAAAATGTGTGTTTGTTTTTAATTATAACAAAACCTTCAAAGACAGGATTTCAACCTGCAAACTTTTGCCTTTCATTCACGAAGGCTCTAACTATTTGAGCAATGGAGGATTCAACAGAATAGATGATTTTTTAATTCCTTTCTTACCGATTAGGTCTTTAGTTATGGCCTATAGCTAGACAATTCTGTGCATTACTATAAAATGAGTATAATTTTGTAATCGCCATAGCTTTCGTTTCTATTCAGAAAATTTAATTTTGGCACACGTCTCTTAACCAGTAAAGGTACTTTTACGCCCATATCCTTAAAGAGGTAGGCAGATGCAAAACCAGGGCACCCACGATTAGCCGGAGACGTTAAGTCCCACAAAATGACAGTCGGCAAGCTTTTTACTAACCGGGCACATATTCAATCAATTCAATTCAAAATATTTATTCAATAAATATTTTTATTAGAAAATTGTAAATGCTTAATTCCTTTTTTTTGTTTAACGACCCGGGGCAATGGTGATAGGCAACGGGTACATATCCAAACTCGGGCAATATTTTCTTATTAGAAAAATGTAAAAAAACGTTTTATTATTGGGTTAATAGTTCAAATTTAATTACAAGTAACTACTGAAGTACAAGTACAAAAATTAAAAGCTTTTTTATTCAAAAATCAACAGTACTGTCGATTGAATCAGCTTTTAGGATAAGTATAATGAGTTTTAACATACAAGTGTCAATTTTATAACGCACCTATACCTTAAAGCGAACGCTTGGTAAAATATAAATCTGGATCTACAAGACTATTGGTGGTAAAGTGCAGGGCAGCAACTTGCCCTACTGTGTTACCTATTCCTGCCGCCATAATGACTCTATCATATCACCGTCATGACATGACACTGTCCCGAAGGGGAGGGTAGCCGGTAGACTTGCACAATAGGCCGAACATCGCGGCCACAGTACACTGTGGTGGTACATCTATGGTGTTGATAGGCCTCTGTTGTCTCTTTCCATCAAAAGAGCTGTCTTCTTTCCGTCTCATTTTATATTCCGCAGCAACACATACGTAATAAATACATAACAAATATTTGCCCAATAATATAAGTTTTTCCAATTCCAATTCCGATCGGTTGGCTGTGACTATATAAACTAAAGCATGTTCCAGACGGTTGTAGTCACACCTTTCAACAAAGGTCACCTTGGTGGAAACTATGTTTTCATTACGTAATGAATAAATCATAAGATGTTATCTCCGCGTGATGATTTGTGTTACCAACTTGACGGTCTCGTCATATCTAACGAATTTGGATTCGCTTTTAATGGGATAAATGGCTATTGGTATATTTTACAGAAAAAACGGGGTATTGGATCTTAGTCTATATCTTTATAACATTTTTCAAATTATTAATAACTTTTTTTTAAGTTATTCAATTCAATGATGACCAGCGTGTAAGATTTCAACCAAATTTTGATTTGACTTTGGATTGTGTGCCCGTTTTATATCGGCAGTAATTTCGCCAAACTTAGATAAGTTGTATTTCAAAACGTATAAACTTGCAAGTTACTCTTGGATAGCCGTATTTACATTACACTAACTGATTATTTATGGTATAAGATGTTAATCTGGAAATAAAAGTTATCCCTGTTTTTTGTTAGCTTACTGTGCTCGGTTATCATCTTTGAACTAGTAGCAAAAGATATTGAGGAAGCTATGTTAAAAAAAATAAGACAAGATTTCGAGAGTAAATTTATTTTATTGCTAATTTTTATTGCTACAAATTCTTCAATGTACAAAACATGTACAGAACACATCTTTCTACAGTTTTATTATACATTTATTTATTATATTTTATTTACAGTTTTATTATATGAACTTACATGAAGATTAGTTCTTAAACATTAGACTTAGGCTATTTGCCATGTAAGTCTTCACCTATATTTTAGTTTTAGAGTTACATAGATATTTATAAAATGTATGACGTACAAACTAATTATTATATACATATATTTTAATTAACTTTGTATTCTTTTATCATTTATTTGAAAAATAGAATAAAATTATATGGCTAAGGATTGATACCTCATTTTTTTCTGTAAAATATTCCAACAGATATTTATCTCATTATACGCGTATCCAATTCGGTTAGATATACGAGACTGTAAAATTGGTAACACTAATGAAGACGCGGAGATTACATCTTATGATTTAATTCTTGTAAACAAACATCACCGGAAGATGAAAACAGTTTTCACCAAAGTGACCTTCGCGGGTGTGATTACAACCGTCTGCATCGTGCTTAAATAATCGGCCTGTCAAGTGTTTTTACTTGTCGTTTACACTTTTTGTCCGCAATAAATTAGCATCTAAACTACCATGTAATGATGATGCAATCTTTATTCAAATATAATTTCGGCAAGCGGATATTTTTCCTGGTATCTAACCGCTTGCACAAAATTATTTTTATATGACGTATTTTATTTTGATTTTAACGTACGTATGCAAAAAACTATAAAGTTAATAATGAAGGTATTTTTAACCACCGACGCAAAAAAGGTATTATGAGTTGACATGTCTGTCTGTATGTATGTGTGTCACGTCAAACTTATACTATGTAGGCTCGCTAATTTATTTTGATCTTAGGGCAAGTGTGCAAGCTCACTGTTTCCTTTATACGCCAGCATGGAATAGGAAAATGATGCGTGCTATGTTTTTATTTCATTGCTCGCTTTGTTACTGTGGCCTTAGAGTTATCGTACGTCGTCTAGAAATAGTTTTCGCTTTTGCATCATATAAGCTTTTAGTATATATATACCGTGTTCATAGCAATATATAAACATGGTACTTATACCAAAATATTTTTTTTTCAAGTTTAATCCGCCTGTTCCGGCTAATCTCTAAAACGACTGGACCGAAATTGACGGGATTCTCCTTGGCAGGTAGCTGACATAGAAGTACTAAGTTTGCCTACTTTCATTTTAGAAAAAATATAAATTAGATAGATAGCTCGTGGATAAGTCGTGGGCTCAGTTAGTTTTGTAATTGTATACACTGCTAATAGAAGAAATATATAAAATTGCTACAATGATAGCACAAATAGTACTTGAGTGGAAATGACTGAAAAAATGTACGACATTACTCTGTCAGTTATTTCCTCTCAATCGCTAACTTATGAAACATTTCAGAATTGAACGTAATATATGGTGAACGTCAGATGCCGCACAGAGAAGTGGTAGGGCAGCGGCAGCTTCTATAATTAAAAAAAAATGTTATAGGTCATTTCCTCCCGACAGAAAATTTGTTCAATGATAATTAACGCAATTATTTGAAGACAAAAAATGTCAGCTGGCCGAACCGTGACGGTTTATGTGTCAGCTGGTAACATGAACAGACGAAAAAAAAATATTTCAGTATTTTTTTCTTACTTGGAAATGTGTCCGATGATAGCTTACATGCTATTTAAAAATGGAAAACGTCAGCTGGCTCTATATTGTTGGAAAGGTCATTATCTGATGTAGTTAAAGATGGAGAATAAGAACTTTAAATATGTCAACTTGCAGGTTTCCAACATTTCCAGCTGACGTTTATATTTATTCAAAAAAACATTTTCAAGTGAGAGGAGAGGAATTAGCTACAGTTGTTCGCATTACTCTTCAAACATGTGTTCGTTTACCAACCATGTCAATATTCTCATTAAACAATTAGCAACATTTAAATAAAAACTTTTTGGATAGAAACCAACCATGTCAAAAATCGATAAATAATAAAAAAATGTTTTTGGCGCCATCGTGAAAGAAAATGGTTGTAATTTTTCATAATTATTGAAATTTGTATATTATGAGTAAAATTAGTTGATTTTGTGGCAGTTAATTTCGTTCAGTTGAAGTGTACAAGTGAAATATTAATGAAGAGGTTAGTGTAACGCGTCTTTCCTTGAGGCTTGAGTAAAGAGGCCATCGTATTACTCAAGACCCTGACATGACTTTGACTTATGATTTATAACTGTTAAAAAGAATCTATTCATACGGAAGACGTGGCAGCATGGCCTAAAGGTCTTAGCCGGCCCCAGAAAGGGGCAAATTAACCTAAAAAAATGTGATGTATTCATTAATTAATCAAAATAGTTCTAGTATGATTTATAAAAATATGGAATGATAAAAGTACGGATAGGACGATCGATATAACAATTTAAACGGAGTGATATTCTTCAAAACTAAACTTCAGTTTTAATATCACTTCTTTAATTTAATATTATGTAGTCCTGGTAACTAAAAACAACTTTAAATTCATTGAATAAATTGCCATAAGATTTATGTGTATAACCTTGAATATACCCATACCGATAAATGCATATAATGAAATGTGAAATCTTTCTGTCTGTTGCTCTTTCATGGCTACACCGATGAACGGATTTTACTCTGACGAAGTCGCTGGCAAACAGCTAGTACTCTAAATACTAAATATACACTTCAAATTGGGAAACCCCGAGCATATGTTTATTTTCGGTTGAAAATTAGACTTTAACTTGCTCGTGTATTTATGGGAAACCCCCATCTTTTCGTGTAGATCCGGGTTCGCTCAGTGTAATACCATCTGCCCCTCTTAGACAGCTCCTGAGAGACGAGCACAGGTAAAATTACATGTCGTTACCAAGAACACCATTGGTTGTGGAGCGCTATTAACTTGCCCGGGTAGGGATCCGCAGTCTTACCTATTCCTGTCGCCGTAACGACTTTTTCATGTTCCAACCTGGATGGTAAGGTAGCAGTAGACGTGCACAGTAGACCTTCCATCCCGGCCTCAGGTCAGCGACACACCTATAACATCGGCGGTGTCTATAGGCCACGGTTGTCTCTAACCATCAGGAAAGCCGTGAGCTAGTTCGCTGAACTCTCACAAAAATGGCGAGCACTTTCATCTGGGCAACAAAAAAGCCATAGTTATTACGTTAGCAGTACCGTGAAATATAAGTAAAATAGAAAGGTATTTATTTGCTTGTGACTATCCAAAAACGTTAACTAAAGCCTAATTATTGAAGATTGTTCAATTCTTCCATTGTTTTATACTCTATACTATAATTAATTTTTCATTAATAAACATATCACACACAACTAAATTTTATTCAATTTAACATTTATTATTTAGAATAATTTATAACCAAAGAGTGTTTGTTTAAATATTGCCAACTACTAAATGAGTTTATTGATTTTATTTTTTTTATTTTGTCAAATATACCGCTCTCCTGATGGTAACAGACACCACATATAAAAATAAATATTAATATCCCTGGTCAAACTGATCTAATCCCAAATTGATCAAACTATATGCTTGTGTTATGGGTGATAATCAACGACACTAATACATAGAAATACTTAAATAGATACCAAAACAAATTTGATAAATACCCAGATTCGAAAATAAGGACATTTAAATGTATGTTTATCACACAAATGCCTGTCCCCTTCGGGAATCGCATCCGAGTCTAGCGGTTTGTCGGTGACGTTCGGCGTTTACTTTATGGACAGTTACTTTACACATTGACATACACCCTCGACCGACGAGGCGGTCAAATCATAAATAAACCATAGATGATATAGGCAAAGAGTATATAAATACTACGTAATAAGAGGCGGGACTTCCATAGATACATAGTAAACCCGAATTTTGTATGAAGTTTACTTAAAGTGACACATGTCACTTGACATAATATGGTGAAAAGGTATAACCCGTATGATTTAAAAGTAAGTCTAAAGGCATTGAGATATAAGGCAACTAGTGTCATATGATTTAGGCGAATAACAAACATAGCAAACTTATTTTTTTATTTTTTATATGAAAGTTGCACTAAACTGGATATAGGTACGTCGCTGTTCTGTGGTTAGGTTGTGAGAACTATCTTGCAAGTCGACTGGCAACCCTACCCTCCGTACCTGAAAATGGCGGCAAAAATAGCCAGTGGACGTTCGAGCAAGTTCCTACATAGCACCTAAGACTGTAAAAATTATTTAATTATACGAAATGGGCGTGTATAAAGCGGAATGCGAACATTTTCTTTTACTTTTTTTTAATTTGTAAACAAATAACCTAAGCACAGGGCAAGTGCTAAAATAAAAATACCTTGAGAGAAACGAAAGTTATGGCGATTACAAATGTGAATTTCATCTGCAACGATGAACTCGATTAGCAGATAAACAAAACTGTGTAACAAAAGGATAAAGCTACCCGCGTAAGTGGTAAAGGAGTTAAAAATTTCGCCCCAGGATTTGGATCTCAGTAGCTCAAGCGGTTAGAGCTTTCATCGGCTTGAGACGAAAGGGTACAAATTCAAATCTTGTCTGGGGCAAAAATATTTTCTTTCTTTACAATTTAAATAAATTTAACTCAAGCATAAGTGCTAAACTAAAAATAGCTTCTATTTAAACCCCCTTACTAATAAAACTTACGCGCTCGTTGATCTGTTGTGTAACTTCATTTTTTGTTTGCAAAAGTGAAGATACACATCAGATCAACGGGTGCGTAAGTTGTATTAATAGGGGGAAAGTTGTTACGTCATTTTTCCTTACTTTAAAATGTGACAGTTTGCCTGTTGTTTTGAATAAATATTTTCGTCGGCTGACACTATATTGGAGGAAAAGACATCAAACAAAATTAATTAGGAAAACCTGTCTCTGGCTAATGGTCCAAATATAGAAAGGTAACAATAGTGAAAACGATGCATGCTGATAGTTGATATTAATCAGGTATTGAATCATCATTGTCTTCAAATAATAAAGAAGATAAATTATAATTACAAGAACATACTATTGTGGTAGGTTATAAAACAATAGGATGATATTAGCTCACCTTCTACGTAAAGTAAACATTTAAACATTCAAGTATAAAACTGTCATGTTTATTTTATTTAAATTTGTAATTTACTAGCCGACCCGGCGAGCTTCGTATCGCTTAACATGAACAGCTACTAACTTGAATTGAAGCATTATTTTTCCTATTTTCCTTGCAATTTTCTCAGTTTTTCTTTCCATACGAACTTTTTCCTGACTTTGTTTAATTTTATAAATAAATAAGCTTATATATTATAATATTAACTATCTGAGCCGGCAGTCGTTACATAGCAGGTATATATAATATGAAAAATGAGTAAACGAAAGATCATTTATATTATGATGATTACTGTTAAGGAGCCCGTCATGGCTAGTCCGACTCACACTTACCCGGTTTTATTATGTATATAGATATCGATTATAGATTTTTTTCCACCACTCCCAATAGCTTGGTAATTTTACTATTGAGATATTGGGTTCTTCTTCATGGGTTCTTAACCTCATTCTACCTAACCTAACTTTCTATGAGCGGAAAATAAGACATATCGGTCAAACGTATGGACATAAACTAAAGGTACTAGTTAAACTTTCCAGAAATATCTTTTTTTCTAGAAAAGTAGAC
Organism: Calephelis virginiensis; assembly: GCA_002245475.1. Lineage (NCBI taxonomy): Eukaryota > Metazoa > Arthropoda > Insecta > Lepidoptera > Riodinidae > Calephelis > Calephelis virginiensis. The sequence goes on along the minus strand of NJDC01001634.1, from coordinate 183,737 downwards.
AATAAGACAAGTGGAACATCTGGTGTTGTCCGTCGTCTTGTATATCCGCAACACGAGGTAAGAATTTTGATTTCGAAGTTAGTAACATACTAGTGATAGTGATAGTTAGTAGTAATTATGGTCTTTGTGTTGAAGATAGAAGGAGAATAGATCTTCTTCCTCCCTGCCGAGCAGCTTTTAAGATGTGAGTAAATGTTACTATTATGGGTCATTATTAACAAGACCCGGATAAGGCCATTACCATTAGCAACATACCAGGTAGAGATACACTATCTTTACTTATTCCTGGCGCCATAAAGACAATGTCATGTTTGTAGCCTTGCAGAATAGGCCTAATAACTCGGCCAAGTCTGCCGGCTACCCTACCATCGGGTCGAAACATGACAGAGTCATGACTGCAGGAATAACAAACAAGCTGTCGCACTGCACTCTTCCACCAGTGATATTGTCGATAAAGAACTATCTCACCTCTGCTCTTCCCTTACGACCTGTCTGTCAAAGAGTTTATTCCACTCACCGGACCAGGACCATTACGAGAAAATAACGATACCTTGTAATAATCTCTTTTGTGGTCTAGTGGTCCGGCGTCTGACTTGATTTCTTGAGGTTCGATCCCCGGGTCTGGCAGGTAGAAAACTAGAAAATGGGTATTCTCAAATTAATATTTATTTTTAATAAAAATAACGTTGTTCAGGATTGAATATGTTTCCGGTTGACGATAGACTTGCCACCTATCACATTGTGGGACTTAGTCTCTTCGGCTAGACGTAGGTGCCTTTGTTGTGCCTCTGCCGACCTCTTCGGGGATATCGGGTAATAACGGATTCAATTGGTGGTACAATCCAATAACCCCAAATGGCGATGGGTTTATCACATCCCGACCTCAACAATACCGTGGTACTTTATCATGCCACACGTGACAAGTCTACGGAAGTCGCCATTGAGCAACCCTCATGAGATTGCTTTGATTGTGATGCTTCAGGTCTGCTACAATGATGTACCTTCTCACGGAAGCAGAATGTAAATTATTCTTATTGTGTAACAGTTCACTAGTCATATAATGGTCACATTAACCGACTCCGTAAAGAAGGAGATTCTCAATGATTTTCCGTTTTTTTGTATGTTGTATGAATTATTATTGGAATTTGGTGATTCTTTTTTCTTAAGATAGGTCATGATTTAGAGGTGGTACATATTTTTAACAAGATCTGATAAGTGTTTTTGTGTGATAATACAGCGAACTGACGGTAACAAAAATGAATGTCCTATAAATAACAAAGATGGTATGGGTGCGTAGCTGGCATCAGGAGGGTCGTTTGCTTGTTAGCTGTCTTATCACATAAAAAATGTTGAGTTGACTGACCCGGGAATCGAACCTTGACTTAATGTAGTCAACGCCTAAATTAGTCCACCCAAATGTAGTAAATTTTAAGCCAATGTAGTAAACGCTAATATTAGACTATTAGACCACAGAAAAAACATTCGTTTTATTCTATAATACGTAATAGAAAGATTTTAATAAAACCGAATGCACTGCTTAGGATACGATGACGGTTGATTTAGTCGAAAAGCAGCAAAGTCAATTCATATTTTACAGCTAATTGGTATCCAACAATACATTTTACTGCCCTCTGAGCGAAATGTAGCACCGGTTCGGTCGTCAAATAATCACCGGATTGCACCCGGGAGTGTCGGCAGAAGTGAAAACTTGAATAGAATTTTTGACATTTTGTAATGAGTAGGGAATAATTTTGCTGGAATTTATTTAATTATTACTATATTAATACGTGATGCCAAAACTTTGGACTCCTTTTTACGAAAATTGCGTGGACGCAGGAGCATACAATTTGGTACACTTAAAGTTTATTCGTGGGAGTGCAGAACATTTATATATTTCAATTAAAATGATTATAAAGTACATTAAATCAATAAATAAAACATTATCCACAATACCACGCATTTGACACACACAAGCAAATATATTGATGATAACGATAAAAGATCACAGATGGCGCACTAAAAAGTTTGGAAACAAAGTAGTTGGTCTTGAGAAATGAAGATGGCG
>NJDC01001634.1:161913-177167 GCA_002245475.1 Calephelis virginiensis | reverse complement strand
ATGAATTAATTAATGGTATTATTAAGTTTGTAATTAATAAACCTTACGCAAAAGACGCTGTCGATATTGTGAGTTTTTATTGTACACAAGATATACACATGTAAATTTTGTTGGAAACATAGATGTATTTTTAGGTTTAGGTGTTTTTTTTGTGGAATGTATGTGTTGAGTTTGAGTCGGAATGTTTACAATATACATAATTGAAAATTACAAAATTTCCGACGTGTACAACCACATTTTTAGGTATCTACCAATATTTAACCATAAATATTTATTTCATCTGGATTTTTATTAAAATTTATAATTGTCATAAAATAATATTGCATTTAGGGCTATAAACCATCACCGTCGACAAATATATCTTTCTCTGTTATTAAATTAAATTTGATATATACAAAAACATCCAAAAATTATTTAAGTGTAATATTTATAAATTTTGTATAGTGATATTTAGTAATTATTTTACTTACATCAAAATAACTATCGTTAGGTAATCCTTAAGCACTTTTCGCAGTTTTAATTTGGTTTTTCTAATGAAAACAGTTTAACATTGGGATTTGTAAAAAAAAACGTATGATACTAAAGGATAAACAGCTAAGATGAACGCAGGACTCGGAGTTAACTGAACTAACGCATACTCGTACAAAGCCAATCATGATCCAAACCGTGCTAGTTGTACAGTCCTCTACAAAAGTTTATATTACCTTATTTGTTTTTCTCTTGATATAATGTTTTCATATTCCGTTTGTGGTGTCTAACCACAAAGTCAACCAATTACTTTTCGAAGTGGTTCTCGAAAAGCAATACATGAACATTATACATTTATTACTAGCCGACATAGAAAAAAAATTACCCAATATATTTCTAGAGTCTTCAACTGACATTTGGTTATTAAGAACCATCTTAAAGTTCTGCGTGTTCATGGTTCGAAGAGTATAAACATGGGCGAGATCATTTTTAAAACATTTTAGTCCATGACTGTAGACTGGTTTGAGTTGTAAGCAAATTCGCCTGCAAAACCCGCTTTTATTTTTAGGCTGGAAATTTGTTTATTACAAAAGAAATAATATGGTATAGTCTACGTCGTGTAAGTTTGTATGTAAGAGGTATTTAAGGTTCATGTAAAAATAAAAAGTTTTCTTTCTTTCTTTCTTTCTTTAAGTTTTGGCCTTCACGTTAGTATTTTGCCATTCGTCAAGTAGAAATTTGCATCAAATTTCATATCAATTTTAATCAATTATAATTAGTCATCAGTCATAAGTCGTTAGTAAGTCATATCAGGCTCTTGGGTAAAGCGGCGGCCTCAATACACAAGCTCATATAAGGAGATTTGGCGGCAACGAGGAAATACACGATACGCTAATTTCTTCATGATTATTTCATTTGTGCACTTTCACTGAACAAAATTGTACAAAATGCCACCAAAATTGACTAATTTCACTCAATATCAACACGAAATTATGTATGAAACCTATGTAACTATGAAATCTTTTCTCTCGATGGCGCCAAAACTCAAAATAAAAAGTTTTATTTCACTGAAACTAAATCTGAAAGGTTTATTTTAATTACATAGGTTTATTTTAATTATTAATTCTATTGTAAATATATCTACTTTTTTATGTTAAAGATGTGCAAACAAGCACACGGATCTACCGATGGTGATACAACCGTGGCCCATACACACCATAAGTCTCATATGTGCGTTGCTATACTGAGCCCTTGATTTTATGCCTGATATAAACGTGTGAGACTACATGCTATCCTACCCTCTGATCCGGAATATGACAAGGTCATTATGACAACAGGAATAGCTAAAGCTATGGATTCCATCCGGGCAAGTTGCTGCACCAGTCTTGCTGGTAATGTTCTATTTAACTTGTGGTCGAAGTTTACGAGCTGCGTGGTAGAGAGGCAGACGCTTCTATTCATAGGACCCTGTTCAACACCGGGAGAAACTCTAAATAGTTATTAGAATCATGTAAAAACTCAAATGGATTCCTTCAAACCCTTTTTCCCTCTTGCCTCCATAATGACAGTGCAACTCACATGCTTCTACTAAAGATACTGTTAATATACGGAATTTTACTAACTGGCACTGGACACCAATTTTAGTCTCTTCGTCCGTTATGTCTCAACCCACCGTATTATTATTAAACATGGACCAAGGTAGGAGTAAAATTAAGTATATATATCATAATATTATGATAAAGACTATAATACCAGGTTGAACCTCTGAATAAATTACCCCGTGTTTAATAAGACTGCCGGTGTCTTATTAATAAATACGGTATAAAGTACGCCAAGGTTTAACTTCGTATACAACTTCTTTATTTACAATCGTGTTTATTACAATGTGATACAGACTATAATACCAACATAATTTTACTACTACGTTAGTCCATGAATATTAATAAAAGGTCCGGAGTTTAAATCTGGCTTGTGTTATCTAATATGTTTACTAATTTTTTTCCAAAATTTGATTCCAAAAGCACTTTTCATCAGAAGAAATAAATATATTTATATGCGGAATATGTGTGTTAAAAAGATGTTACAAAATTATTTAAGCATTGCAACATATTCTATACCTTGTGGTGCGCTAACATTTCAACATTTGAAAAAAAAATATTTAAGTAGCTGTTTTAGTATTATTTTTACAACATTAATTATATTATTAAACACAAACAATTCTAGAATTAAAGTAATTTAATCCATTCTATCGTAAACTACCACCGTTAACCACTAAACCTAGCTAGTCAGGAGAAGAAACGGCAAATCAATCTCCTCGGCTATAGGAACATAATCTATCATATGGCTTGTCTTTGTACTGGGCTATAAAAAATATATATCTTGTCGATAAATCAATTAACAGTTTTTAAAATGCATGTTTGCCCGTCAGAATTTATAGGCGTTATAATTAAATATTATTTATATATTATGTTATGTTTATCCAAATCTTAGTTTATAATATTCTTTTATATTACGAAAAATACTATTATGGATTAATGTAATTGTTATAAACGGCTATATAAGCCTAGTCATTGTTATTTAGGTGAAATAAGGATTTATTTGCTTGTTAAAACTGTCGTCACGACAATGTGCTCTCAGCCTTAAGGATTTGTGATAAAATTAATAATTTTAAAACGCAGCATAAGTCGTAGGAAATAACTAGTAACATTATTTTAATAATAACACGTTTTTGCACTCCGCAGATCGTAAGTATCGTTTTAAAATGTATATTACCTTCAATCCCTTATGAACTTTAAAACCAGTATTGCATTTTAAGGTTGCAAAGTTTATTGACATTCGTGTAAAGCTTCTGAGTCTGATTGTACATCTAAAAATATAATTATAAATTGGACGTTGGAAACCAAAAAAAAAAACTGTATAACAAAAAAATAATATTGGTAATGTGCCCCTGTCAGTTTTCGTTGGCCAAAATTCATTTTGGGTTTTCCCTGTCTTGGACTTCTATTCAAGTCTGTTTCACCTGCTAGTTTGCTATTTTATGCCATAAAATATCAGAACGTCCAGACCAAGTGACGTCTTAGTGCCGCGATTCCGATCCGGCGGTAGTTTAAAAAACATTGACGTATACTAGGTACTAGTACTTAAGTTGTCTGTATGATTTTGACTCTCCAAGATCCTTTGTTTACGCTAGATCCTGGCTGTTTTAAACATATGTCAAAGTGATTCCGAGATGACTTTGCATGTATTTGTACCTGAACTGTACTGTATGTAGAGAGACATGTGTCCAATTACGTATTTAGCCAATTACCTTTACTGTAGCTAGTCTTTTGTGTGGGTATGTCAAGGATCATGTATATAACTAAATAGTTTAGTGTGTTTATATGTACAGGGTAACATTTTAAGGACTAGCCAAATTTTGAGAGGGGGTTGGGAATGGATAATACTTTTCATTTATGAAGTAATAAAAAATTAAAAAAATGCAATTTATAATTTTTCATATATGCAATTTATAATTTTCGGTCATAACGTTAACACCGAAAGCGAATGCATGCTCAGTAGTGTTACTCTCAAATCTCGATATCATGCGAATTGGAAATTGGAATCGTATATGTCACTTTAGGTACTTGTGAACACAGAATTAGAGGATTATTAACATTTAGTTACAAATAAATTCAACGAATAGGATAAAATAATTTACTATTTACTATTAACTAAATGGTAATAATTCGCCAGTATTGTGTTCAAAAGTATCTAAAATGACACATTCGATTCAAATTTCCAATAATGCATGAATCGAGCTTCGAGAGTAACCCTACAGGTTGGTAACGCCACGATTCTTACTAGTTACGGTGTAGCGTGACAACAAGTGTCTGTTTTAAATGAATGTTTATTAAAGTAATACAATTTGGCAATTAATATTTAAAATGCATTTAGCCTTAACTCTCCTTTACTAAAATTTGGCCTGTCTTTTGAAAGTAATAATCACTTTTATGGTCTGATAGTACGGTGTTGGTCTTGACTGCTTAAGATCTCGTTTCGATTCAGATCAGGGATCTCGAATTGTGTTTTTGGATTTTCCAATAAAACTTTACATTGAGTGATTAAGTAGTAACTACCTTCAGTTAATCTCGTGGGCCTTGAAAGAACTTCTGCCTTCTTTTTCAGGAATATGGACGTGAAGATGCTTACTAGGGTATGTGAGCCTATTCGCGTCCACGCCCCAGTTCGCGTCCATTTCGCGGACACCGTTTAAAAAACCCTTAAAAATAAGTGTACTAACAAATTGGGGAAATTAAAATTCGTGTTTGCCTATTATACAATATATTACGAATATACATACACAGACAAAAGAACTGTTCGCATAATTTTTCCTGTTTAAAAAAAATAATTAATCTTACCTTTATAAAAAAGTTGTGTAAATATCCACAATTTTAGTAAAAAATAGTGAACCGGCGCGCGTTTCATACGTAATTTTTCAATGTTTTAAGTTTAATTAAAGATTGTATTTGTTCCTAGGCATTGAAAATGATTAAAAGAATAAAAATATTGATGATTTTGATTAATTATTTTATTTTTTAGAGTTAAAATGATGTGGACGCGAACTGGTATACCAATATTACGAATTAGCCAGTTTGCGTCCAGGGTGGACGCATACTCATCTTTCTATTTCTAACTTGATCCTTCATTTTAATGTCAAGAAATATGTCATAAGGATGGGTTTTTATTTTATTTTTACCATTATTATTATGCTTATTTAAATAGCTTATTGCATCCACTAAATTATGGTCATAGAAAAAGATGTAGATGTTGAAATATACCTGGACGCAAACTGGATAGACGGATTATACTATATACCAGTTTGAGTCCACTTGTTTATTTAAATACTAAATCTTACGTAACTGTTTTATAAAATTTAATCAGACAGTTATAGATAGGTGGTAGTCGGTAGAGTGCATTGTATCATCCCATCGGGACTAGTACCCACCACCGCTCCGAAAGGGAACAAGGGCATTGAACTTTTTCTGCCTTCTTCCATTCAACACACAAGCAGCTGTGTAATAAATTTTAAATACATAAAGACAATTATGAAAGTATATTCAGGCTCCAGAAAGAACTTGACAAAGGTGCTACTAGGACACACACGATTAGCCTAAGATACTTAGTTCCGCAATGCGATAGGTGGCAAACCTATTGCCAACCGGCACATGTTCTATCCCGGATGACGATGTTTTCATTAGAAAATAATAAAGATAAATAGCATTTCAAGAATGAAAGAGGGAACATGATAGGTAATAATAGTTAGGAAAAAAATTGAAGGAATGGACGTGCTTGATGTGAAATCTATAAAAGAAAATTTACTTACTACCATCTTTTCAAATTTACTTATCCAACAAAATCTACTAAATATTTTTAAATGTCTGTATTCTAGAATTAAGATATTTTGAATAAAAACAGAAAAATTATATGACCTAGTGGTGACCTGTCTGATATAAACAATCGATGGTGTAATTTTGGGCTCCAAATCATCTGAGCTGCAAACAGTAATGAACTAATGAATGTTGATTGGAAAGAAAAAGGCGTATCTACATTTGAATACGAAATGAAACCAAAATAGCATATGAAAGAGATGTAGCAGAACGTATTCAAGAGTTTTAGTAGACGTAGTAGTGCTGGAATAAACAAATGAATTTTTTTATCCAGGTAGTGCTTTTAGCAGGGGTAGATAGTTTGATTGACATCATTCGTAGCAGTGAGATCCGAGAAAGAGTGGGATTAAAAAGTGTTGGTACAATAATGAGTAAGAGCATGTTCCGTTGGTTCATTCATGTTGTGAGAATGGCAGATGAAAGATTGCCAGTACAGACATATATTGCGAAAGTGGCTAGATGTACTTAGTTACCTGGGAAGACCTAAGTTGACTTTCCATTGTCAATTTTAACCCACGGCCAACTTTTGTCACCACAATCTCCACGACCAGCTTTTTATTGTATGAAAAAAGTAATTATTGTGAGGGAGCAATCCAGCAAGGGACTAAGCGTGAACATATGTATTTTATACAGTAATAGTTGAAACCCAATATTTCTTTCAAATTTCTTAATAAAATCTCCCCTTAACCCCTTTATAAGTTGGTGGACGCAAACTGGTCCATGGGTGGACGCAATCTGGAAATTGTGGACGCGAACTGGGTAAATCACCTTATTTCGGTTATTTTATTTATTAAAAAATAATCACTACACATTTTGGCTAAAACTTAGCTTCATCCTAAAATAGACTATACTACGGATGGGTTACAATATTTGTTAATTCAAAACTAGATCCAGAACATTTTTATATTTTACCTCAAACCTGCAAACTCCACTAAGTAGACGCGATCAGGCGCAACAACCCTACCTAATAATAATTATCGTTATATTATTACCAAATGAAGTGTTTTCATTAATTTTATGTGTAAATATAACACTGCCTAAGTTAGCCGGTTTAGCACTTTGGGTTTAAAACTTTGTTCCATCTATCCCTACCATACTCATCACAACCCTCTCCTCATAAAAAGTACTCTGATGATAAGTAATAGCTCATATGTGATACTGGAATGTTTAACCTCCATCGTCAGTTTTTAATTTGTGATGACGCCCTGATTGGTACTACCACCTATTCCTATCACAGTTACATCAGTGCTTGGTGTTGTCATGTAACAATGTGTCGAGTAGGGTGATAGGTATGTACGAATGTAATGTACAGAAGCAGCTTCATCTTAGATCTTTTTATGTTAAAGGTCTAAGAACAAGCACACGGTCTAATAATGATAAAGTAAAGGACAATCGTGGCCAATAGACATCATATATGTTATATGTACGTCGCTGACCTGTGACCAATCGTACAAATATACTACCTTATAGCGGTAGGAATCGGCAGAACGGTGAATCCTTAACCGGACTAGTTGATGCACAGTACCTACTCTTCTACCAGTGGTCTTATTGGTGATGAGCTGTGTTTTAACGAGTGCTGATATCTTACGAGCTGCCTGGAACATAGGAAGATGGTCTATTCTGCTCAGCGAACCTGGACCAAAACGTGAAAAAATTTAATGTTTAGCACTACAACATTAAAAATTTTCGTTTCTATATGCAAATATCATTTTGCACCACCAAGAAATCCATCAGCTTTTTTTAGTTTTACTTACTTCTGTTTACCTTTATTTGCTTGTTAGCCAAAAAAAAACGCTTCGAAACGACTGTGTTGTTTACAAAACTAGTGTAATTAAAAGACAGATAAACTATTAAGAAATCCATCAGCTTTCTTACCTTTACTTACTTTTGCTTGTCAACCTAAAAAACGCCGCAAAACGACTATGTTATATTGTTTACAAAGCCAGTGTAATTAAAATCCAGATAAATGAACAACATAATGACCATGTTCATTCAATCATCATGCACTTAAGATAATTTTAACTTCATTTTCTTTTGCCTCATTTGCGATCAAGGTTGTGACCTTGAACGATCCTTGCTACAAGTTATTTTTAACTTGAAATCAGAATTACAAAATATAGACAATCATCAGAATACAGAATGTCATCCAGTTTGTAAGCAAAGCAATTTAATTCGGCAGTGATTCCAAAAGTGATTGCACGAAAACTTGGAGTTAAGTAAAAAAGTCACCAAGATTTCACAAAGATAATCAACTTTTGTAAATAATGACCTACAGATACGTAAAAAATAAATGAAAATTCAACCCGACCTATTACTCAGCAAAATGTACGTAGTCAGAAGCAAAACCAAAATATAATGTAATCATTGATAAAACTCTAAAACATTATTTATTTTTAAGTCAACATCTTAATTCAACTTTTCAAGTATTTTCATTAGAAATAAATGTTTATTCTGTTTTGACATAAATAACAGTAACAGCTTACAATGACTTGTAAAGGTAAGCATCCATATTTTAGCCGCGTCGTAACAAAAATATAATCGTCGTATTTGTAGGTATTAATAACATATTTGTAAAGAAATTTATTGATAGATTGCTAGAATTTGCTCATTGACAATTGCTACGCAGAGGGGCAAGTATTGCGACCCATTTCGATTACATACAAAATAATATTGGAAAAAAATGTTGTCATATTTTAACAAATCACCTATCAAATAAAAATTTGATAGGTAAGCGAAAAAACATACTGGTCTCCTGATGGTAAGAAGACCATAAAGGTGCATTGCCGTCCTTCGGTCGAAATGCTAGGTCTATTGTGCAAGTCTATCGGCTACCCTACTCTGTAAGCCGGAATATAACAAAGTCATTATGACGGCGGGAAATAGGTAAGGCGGTGGATCTCCATGAGGACAAGTTGTTGCCCAGTACTCTGCTACCAACGGTCTTGTTGGTACTGACCTACATTTTAACCAGTGATCGAATCTTACGTGGTTCTTGACAGAGAGGCAGATGATCTATTCTACTGAGTGAATCCGGAACATCACAGGGAAATCGAATATTATTCACGTTGCGATGTTTTCTTAAAGACGCCGAATATGCAGATTTCTGATTTTTAAATTGTATGGTATTATTTTCCTTTTATATTTACAAGCAATTACAAAAAACCGAGTGCAGTGGCATCGACAATCCAATTGCTAATAGTAGCTCTGATTGCTGTCCCACTGTGAAAATGATCCAGCTATTACAGTGCGTTCGATGCGTACGATATTGACATGTGGACGCTTACCTTAATAATCTTAAAGAAGGTTCCGTAAAAACGCTTTTTTCCGCTATATTTAAATTTTGGGAATCCCTGCATTAGAGTAGCTTTAATTATTTATAGCTGACATTAAATACTAGTCGTTATTCAATTTTGTTTTCATATACACTATTTTTTGTTACTTAAATTATAATTACTAGTTTTTATTAGTTGTTCAAGTTAGTAGGTATAATTATTAAGTCCATCGTTTTTGTGTCTGATTTATATCAGAGAAATATTAATAAGCTCGCGTTTTTTACAAAAACTTGCATTGTAATGTACTAATAATATATTTCTTTCTATTTCTCTGTATGCCTGATTTTTCTTGTGCTTTTTTGCTTTTACAGTTAGACCAATAGACCGATTTTGAAGGAATTTGACATACATACGCCAGAGCGCTAGACCACAGAGACTATTTGTTATACTTACATTCAATTACAAAAACCCAGGCTAAACCCAGATTGGAATGAGGAATGAAAATTTGTATGAAAACATTCTACGCTCCCGAAATCGCGGACAAAAGACTAGCATATAAATAAATTGTGTTTTGTCATAAATATAGTCACTATTAGGTCAAGTTTGGCAATTTTAGACAATGTTTTAACACGAATTAAATATTTTATTGCTTGTAATTGGCTTGTGAAACTAAAAAATAAAGTCTATGTTCCTGCCACAAGATATTTTCTTACAAGCTATTCCGTCAATATCCAAAAGATGTCTTTTTATATAAGAAATTGGAGTCTACTATTTTTATTAAATTTCGTATAAATTGAGCACGGCAAAAGTAGTCAGCTAAATATTTAGAAGATCAATGTGATGTTAGTTTGGATGCCAACAAGAATCACCTGAATTTTGATACGATTTAGCATTAGACCAAAACTCATAGCCCAAACACATACGGCATCCAAATCTTTATTTAATTTTCTGAAATCATCATTAGGTCTTCAGAAACTATGAAAAAATATAACTGCCAATTGTCAGCATAGAGATGGTAGAAACAGAAAGATGTTAATTAAGCTACTGTATTGATAAACGAAGAGAAAAGCTTTGGAGATAACACGTCATCTAGAGGGACACCTGTGTTGATCTCACACTATTATGACTGTTAGTCCGATGTACAGTAGTGCTATTTAAATTATATGCCTCAGCTATATTTGTCAAGCTTCGGAAATCCGAATGTATTTAAAAGATATCTATACAGAGTTGTTATTACATTATTATGTAAGTATGTATGTTATGTAATTATCATTTCGCTTAAATTTAAATTAGGTCAGTCAATTTAAAAATAAAAGTGTAAAGCCGAAGCGCATAATCTAAATAGTAGTACTGTAATGAGTCTGTTGTTGACGACCATGAAGGTAAGGTTTGCACCAATAGATAGACTGTGATAGACTATATGTTCGTAGCATTACTAAGAGGATATCATAGTCTACATAATTGGACGCATTGCTGAAGTCGAGTAGAACCATTATTGTAATATTTTTTCCATTGGCCATTGCTCATTGCTCATTGCCATAAGGATATCGTCAGTAATTTAAATACTAGATTGTTTAATATTAATGAAACTATTTCTGGATAGAAATTAAATTTAACCCATATTTTGAACGGATGCACCGATTTCAATGAGGATATTTTTTTAAGAGTTGACATGATCGATACGGTTTTTAACATTACAATATTATACAGGGCGTATTTGACACCGTAACAAAAACTTCTGTGGTAGTTTAGATACATATCAGACTAATTCAAAATTCCGTTAACAGTTTTTGTCGGAAACAAGTGGGTAAATATTTAGCAGTTTTTGAGCTCGTAATGTATAGCGAACAAAGTGTATGCATTAAACCGCGCGTTGCGAGCTGTAGGTGCTGACCTAATAAGCTGTTTTATTACATTGCTGTTTTTAGCAAAAATGTGTTAATCATTAGATTTTAAATAAAAATCGAGTTGCGTTAGATAGTATTAATGAAATGATAGTGAAATCAATAAAAAATACAATTTTTTTTAAAAAAATCATGAAATTTCTGACACGAAATTCCAACTACATATGCATGCCTACCATGTACAGAATAGTTTCATTTTTCAATTTGTTATTAAACATTTTAATTTATGGCCTTTGATTAACAATAAAAGGGTTACAAATTTTATTAAAATACAAAATAGTTTTGTTTAATTTATTTAAAATTACTTATATTAAATTATTTGACTAAACTAAATTTCCTTTTCGGTTGTTGCCTCTATCCTTTTAGTTCGTAACTCTCGTCGATGTTGTGTAAACAGCCATCTGAAAATATATTCATCTTAAACTTCTGTAACTACGTGTGTTTATAACCTGACTCCTACCAAACAGCTGAATTGATTTGATTACAATTTTGTTCGTGTATTTTAATGAAATGAAATCTTGGGTGGTTCGATATTAATACGTGAAATAGTAATATGATATAGTTTTTCTGGATGTTTGACAAATGAAAATATAAAAGAATTGCCATAGAAAAGCGAATCTGACTTTTATATGAGAGATCAGTGATCAAGTATACGGTTCTTCTGATGGTGAGACAACCATGGGCTATAGATACCATAGATGTTATAGGTGCTTCGCTGCCCCATGGCCGATATGAGGGCCAATTGCAGTAGTTTTTCCTCCAGGCTGGAACGTGACAGTCATTATGGCGCCAGGAATATGTGATACGGTGTATCCCTGTCTAGATTCTAGATAAATTTGAGCAATCTATTTTTGACAAATATTTGAACTTTTGCTCGCCTCTTATGACTTGCCTAGCAAAGGAGAAGATGGTCTATTCCACTCAGCGAAACCGGACCAATACGAATGATTTACAGTAAAATTTACAACATAATATTTGTTCGTGTCTACTGAGTAGAATAGATTAAATGTCTAATTACCATTAAGACCAATAGTAGTAAAATGCAGCAACTCACATAGGTATTAATCCACTCTCTTACCTATACCTGCCGCCATTATAATACTGTCACACTTCGGACCGGAGGGTATGGTGGCGTCTTTCTTGCACAGTAAGCCTAACATCCTGGCCACAAAACATCGATGTACTTATAATATCGACGGGTCCTACGTAAACTGGTACAAGCAGCAAAATGTCACTAACGTTTTTATGGCATTATTCGTACTTAAACAACCCATTCTTTAACTTCATGAAAAAATAATTAAAATTATTACCGCAGTTTTTTTCTAAAGGATTCAGGTATACCATTTCAAAATTTCAACTATGTACGTTGTATAATGTTAAAGTTACACGCATTAAAACATACAAATCGCTCTCCTGTAAAGTTGTGCAACTGCATTTGTACCAGTTTACGTAGGACCCGTCGATATATAAGTTAGCTATAGGTCACGGCTGTCTTTTGTCTTTTTCGCTATCTTTTCTCATAAAAAAACCTGGTATGTGGTATGTCAGCAAATTAAGGTGTTATGAAGCTCGCCGGCTCAGCTAGTTTAAATTTCTTATGTACAAAGTTTTTTTGTAAAACTGTAACATCACTGACAACACGCTGTTATCATTTTTGATGTTTCAGTGATTTACCGGGCACATTTTACTGGTTGGCGATAGGCTTGCCACCTATCACATTGTGGGACTTAGTGTCTTCGGCTAGTTGTGGGTGCCTTGGTGGTACCTCTGCCTACTTCTTCGGGGATATGGGCGTGAAGATCCTTTTTTTTTCGGTGATTTAATTTATACAAGCAGACATGTCTCTTGGTTGAATAAATACACGTCATGTGACAAAAAAAATTTCAATGCGCACCATTGAAATTTTTTTGAATTTTTTTTATTGATATAAAATGACTTCACGCCCGTATCTCAGAATTGCAGGCAGAGGTACAACCAGACTCAAGATTAAACGAAGAAACTTTTAGTCTCATAATGTGATGGGTGGCAAACCTATCGTTTAGCCGTGCACATCTAATTCAGGGCAACTGTACTTTTATTAGAAAATTGAAAAACACATTTCTGAGTCTTCAAACCCACTAAATCGAACTGGGGACCTTATATAGTCAACACCAACACCGAACCAATAGACCACAGGTGTTTGAATAAACTTCCCCACCAAACGTTAATCTGACACTTGGAATTTAAGCCTCTTGTTAGATGCGAGCACGAGCACGAATCGAAAGATGTTATGGCGGCATAAATGTGTGAAGCTGGATGCAGATATATTCATTTGTCCGTAGCCTATTTCCGTTCTTTATCACTGTTGAGATCCAAGAACTTAGGACGCAGACGGTATAGGCCCTTGTCTCCGATACTTGTTCTTTTGTCGCCTTTGAAACAGAGCGAAAAACCTACTTGCGATAGGTCTGAACGTACTTGTCGAATACCGCACAGTGTCAGACAGGATTGCGACGCTGAATATGGAAAGCAGGTGCGGTACGGACAAGAGAACGTATCTGAACCCAGCTTAATGTGACAAGTTTCATAGTGTTTCTTTATAGGAAAGCAATTTCCCTATACTTCCTTAAGAGGCCCGGCCCTGACCGGATTGTCCAGTATCGTTTTTTTATCTACGCCAAATAAATAGACAGTTCTTTAAAGATTTTTATATCATCTCCGTGGTTTAGTAGTCAGGTGTTGGCTTGGATTGAATACATGAGGTTCTAGGTTCAATTCCCGGATTGGGCAACTTGAAGTGTATTTTTTATTCCATATGATGCATATTATTTGTACCAAGTGAAATGGGGAATTCATCATCAGGGAAAGTGGGAAAAACCACATTATACATACCAAGCGAAATTGGGAAACCATTATCAGGGAAAGTTGGAAAAACCATAATTCAATTTTGTCTGTACAAACTGTTAGTAGCTGTTAATGTTAAGCTATACTAAGTTCGCCAGATCGGCTAGTTTTGTAATAAAAATAACGTAGCTCGGGATTGAATATCTCGGGTGGCGATAGGTACCTCTGGCCATCTTTTGGGGATACGGGTTTGAATATACTTAATACGAGGGTGGGTCCAAAAGTTCGTGGTCTAACCTACATGGAGCTATGTGTTTTTTTAAAATCTACCGTCATTTGTTAGTATGTGTCATATTGATTTATTGTGCGCAGTTTCATTCCGATACTCCACAATATAAATTTTCTGTGATTATTTGTTTGAAGCAATCTGACGCAATTTTCAATAATGGAAAAAATTGAACACCGTGCAGTCATTAAGTACCTCAATAAAAAATGCCTATCACCAAAAGACATCCATCAAGATATGGTGAGCACTTTAGGGGAGTCTGCTCCATCGTATTCCAGTATCAAGAAGTGGGTAGCTGAGTTTAAGCGCGGTTGTGAGAGCACTAAAGATGATCCTAGGTGTGGAAGGCCTACATCCTCTACCACGAAAGAAAACATCGATAAAATTTGTGATCTCGTACTGGGTGACCGACGTTTGACCATTGGTAAGATAGCTGAGATAACAAACATAAGTTATGGCTGGGTGCAGCACATAATAACGGAAGAGTTGGGGTTCCATAAGGTTTCTGCTCGCTGGGTCCCGAGGTTGCTTTCAGCTGAACAAAAACGAGTTCGATACACAATTTCGCGAGACTGTTTGGAACTTTTTGAGACTGATCCCGAGGACTTTTTGTATAAATTTGTTACCATGCATAAAAGCTGGGTTCACCACCATACTCCTGAATCAAAGCAACAATCCAAACAGTGGAAAAGATCAGACTCTCCTACACCGCAAAAGGCTAAGGTCGTTTTGTTGACTAACAAAGTCATGGCTTCTGTTTTTTGGGATGCGAAGGGCAATTTTTTTAGATTATTTATAGAAAGGTCAAATTATAAATTCTAGTTATTATTATAACCTTTTACGAAGACTCCGGGAAGAAATAAAAGAAAAAAGGCCGGGAATGTTGCGTAAGAAAGTTTTGTTTCATCAAGACAATGCACATGTTCACACTTCGGTTGAAACAATGTCTGTAATCCATTATTGTTGCTACGAATTGCTGCCTCACCCACCTTATTCGCCGGATTTAGCCCCCTCGGATTATCATTTATTTCCAAATTTAAAAAAAAACACTTGGGTGGCTCGTAATTTTCGACCA
>NJDC01001634.1:150725-161719 GCA_002245475.1 Calephelis virginiensis | reverse complement strand
TTTTGGATCCACCTTCGTATGTATGATATATCTGTTAACAGTACACCACTTTTAGTGTCTATCTCTGACCATAAAGAAAGCCATCCGCATGTTTGTCTTTTAACACACAACATAAAAACTCACAGTAACATTCCTAATGGTGGTATTGTCATGCAGGCACTGAAGATGAAAACTGTTCCTGTGAAGACTGGTATCGTTTTGGAGTATATTAGTGAATACGTTGGGTCGAACACCAGAGCTGCCAGAGTCTCCACTATGCTGAACAGTGAGTTCATTTTACCTGAAAGTGGTATTATTATTTTTTTTATTTTTTTTTTTATATTGGAAGGGAATCAAGCAGACGGATATCCTTATCGAAAGAGGTAAAGGTGCGTTGCCATCCTATGGCCGGCATATTAGGCCTCGAGCTAAAGTAAGTTTACCGGCTACCCTATCCTCCGAACCGGAACACGTCATCGGCAAGCACTGACGTAACGACAGTAGGAATAGGTAAGGCGGTGGTACCAATTCGGGTGAATCGCTGCAAAACTCTACCACCTAGTCAAATATTACTATGCTTCTGACGGTAAGCCTATACTTGTCTTTTACCTGCCGCTTGGCAGAAAGGAAAATGGTCTATTCTGCAAAGAAGCCAGGACCAATACGGGGATAAAATACTGATAATGGAATAGTAGCAATACTAAGGATTAGAATGTTCTGAAGCAGCATTCTTATCCCTGCGGGATTGATTGCGATGATAATACACGTCCCTGTGGGACATTACTGTCAATATCGCACTAATCAGATTCAGCAGCATTTATAGAAAGAAATTGTGCAGGCACGAGTCGGACTGATTTATAACGAACAATTGAGGGCATTAAGGACACCAATCAGCACATCAAAAACCACCATGTTAAACGCAAATCTAAAACCCAACAAAACGAGTACGGAAGAAAATTTAGAATTAAATGTTTAACAAAAAATATTAGAGACTTTTACAAACGCTGTGATTGTACTGTGTGCTGGTAGAAAACGAGTCAATTTTTGAGGAACTGTATGCTTCAAACTTTAAATAAGAAAGAAATTATGGAGGTAGAACAAAGGTCTGAGGGGTGTAACGAATTTGAATTTATATTTCACAATTACTGAAAAAAACTGAGTTGATATGGAAAAATTAAAAATAAAAGTTTATATGGGCAAGAAATTGGTGTCGTATTATGAGATGAGCCACCAACCTAAAAACTGGCTTTCTATTTTTTGCATTCCCCATATTGCAGGAATAGGGGTAGTTTAATAGAAGGTACTTTTAATCTACTCCTACGATATGGATATCGCATGAAAGGGCTCGTTGAGAGCAACTTGAAAAATAATACGACGTTACTCTATATTCAATATGGTAAAACAACCAAGATGGCGGAATACTTATTATTTATGTACTTCTGCAATTTGGGTATCAAATAAAGGAACTTGTCGAGAATAATTAGAAGTAATGTGACATGAGTCTAAATCCAACATGGCTATGGCTATGCACTATTTATTTCTTGGGCTTTCCTATCGTGAAAGGATTCGCTCAGAATAAAAATGCAGGTCTAAAGAAATCGATTTTTAAGCCCGTTACATCGATTGATGGACATGGACTTGTGTAATTTGGCGATACGATCGTCTCCAGCATTGGTCTGCAACATGTGTGGGAGAATGACAACTCCTAAATCAAACCCAGAATTGTGTAAGAAATAAGCTGCGGCTTATAGCAGCTTAGGTTGTAATAACTAGGGCATTCTTCGAAATTAAAGGTGAGGCCGTGCCATATAGATGACTCCAAAGGTCTCGACAATAGTGACATTGGACATGATACAGAAAATTTATGGCCCTGCTTCCGAAGAGCACAAATATATAACACTGATATGACATTCGTCTGTATAGACGTCGGTAAAGATGGTGTTCACCTAATTCAGCGCAAGCCAGTGCAACTTTTAACAAAACGTAGTCACTGAACTGCGGCGCGAAGAATGCTGGCAATTGTATGAAAATGATCATGTACAGTGCACAAAATGAAAGGTAGTACTGTCAACTTCGACTTTAGGTATCTACTTAGGCTCGAATCTCTTTGCTTCCGGTCAAGCATACGTGGCCTTAAATGCTGAAATTTTTAAAAGGTCTCCTAATCAAAGCTGGGCTGTTCGATATTAGCCGGAAAACGACCTTGAAACAATAATAATACGTTGAGATGAACAGGGTGAGAAACCTAGCTAGCGATGACTAAAAAATAAATTAAAATTAAACAAAAAAACTTAAAAAAACTATCTTTTATTTAAACGCTCTAAAAGATGAAAACATTTTTTCCTTTAAATTATAGCAATTAAATAAAGATATATATATAAAATAAAATATAACCTCATCATACATCTATGACCATAAAAGTTTGCAGCGATGATAAATATTTATTAAAATTGAAATTTTAATAATTTAAACCTAGGAGATTTTACATAACTAAATTAGTACTAGTTTATATACGAAACTAAATCACGCGACAAGCTTTTGTGATCGTATAAATTGTTTAAAATAAGGTCAGAAATTGATGGTTAATACACGTCTATATTATATTAATACTAGATGCCAAAACTTTGGACCAATTTTAAAGAAAATTTCACGGACGCAGGAGCATAAAATTTGGCACACTTATAGTTTATGTGTAGGAGAAGTGCAGAACGCTAATATATTTTTAATAATAATGCTTATAAAGTACATTAAATCAATAAATAAAACATTACCCATACTACCATGCATTTGACACATACAAACAAATATATTGATGATAACGATAAAATATCACAGATGGTGCACTAAAAAGTTTGGAAACAAAGTAGTTGGTCTTGAGAAATGAAGATGGCGTTCTTATCAACAAGATATTAAAATTTATTATTGTCGAATTTCGACCAATGGGCGACCACTAGTTTATATAAAATTACCACCGAAACATATAAATAACCCTTGCCTGTAGCTAGGTAAAAAAGAAGGGATGCCGAGTAAAATGAAAATTTGAAATATTTTTCCGGTTGGAATATATCACAGGCGACGAGCCTTCACTGCCGGCTACATTTCATATTGCATGTTAATTTTTACCTGCCAAAAACAGAACATTGAAGGTTTCAGTTTAAAAAATGATTGAATTAAAAAAAATACCCATTTCTTCTGTGTGCACCAGTTTTGAAGCCATCGATCTCAAAGAAGTAAATGTTGTAGCATTTAAAATTTCTACGATAGGAACTGAAAAGAGAAAAGTTTAGATCTTCAATACATTTTACGTTATTGATACAGTATTGTTAACTAAATGTTTAAGTATATCTTTGTATAGGACATTCCTTTTTTCTCAAAATGCATTTTACAAAAGATACAAAGTGCTGTCGCACCTGCAGTAGGTGCTTTTGTAGTAGGTACATACGCTTAAAGAAGGCTCGTTAATCTACTACTCGAATTTTGAAGTCAGGATACGAATACTCAAGATCGTATTGAGTATTCGTATCTGGTGTGGATGTACATTTCGACCAAGTCGTATCTTTTACCAAGTCCTACCAAAAATCACGTCCACACTTATGATTCTGTATCCCAAAAACGCGAGTAAGTCAATAAGTTAACGTATCTGCCCATGAGCAGATGATTTCACTTTTTCAGCGATTCTCAGATACGCCCGTACACAAACACAGGATAACTTTGAAAGGGCCAGTCACATTTGATTATAAGAGGTATAGGCTTAAATGGTTATGCATTTTAAATGTTATTGCCAAATTGTAATATTTGCTTTTACAAACATTCATTTAAAACGTTGTCACGCTACGTCGCACCTAGTACATCTCATGACGTCACCAGCCTGCGAATGTGATCGCGGTCAGTGGGAACCAGTTTTATTTATGCTTTGTTTACGTTGTAACCATGCACTTTGTATTTTGCGTCGGATAAAAATTGTAAGTTATTTTTGTTTAAATTTGTTTTTTTTTAGATCGAAACTGTTGTCGATTCCGAACCGTTTCTCAAAATTTGAGTGATACCTTAGATGTAGCCCTGTAAGGTGTATAGGTATACACCTTATCTGTATACCTTGAGGTGTATCAAGCTAAGAAGTGGGACATGATGGCCTATCATTTTGCGTCCATACTATTCACACACATATAAAATTCAATCAATCAATGATAAAGGAGAATAGTTGATTGATTTAAGGAGAAAATGAAATAAATTTAAAGTGTATTTACAATAAAGCCATTAAGTAAATATCTTCGAATGTGCAAGTGATAATAACATTTCACCACTCTAGTACTACTTTCAATCAATATTGAACTGATGTATCAAAAATATCCAGCTTAACAATTAATACTTTTACAATTACACCTTTGTGGGCTGCAAAAATTATGCGACAACATTTTGTATCGTGAATCAGAATCAGTAAATATTTATCGTTAAGAAGCAAATAGGTAAAAAGTAATCTTTGTCACTGATAAACAATCATAGATTTTCCATTGTAAGTTGCGTTTAAATTGTGTCATGGTGACACAATAATATTTTTTGAAAATTTTAATTGATCCAAAAAAGTATTGGACAAAAATTAATAATAATTGACTACTTATTTAAAGTTGATAACAATAGTCGAGATTAGCTAAAGGACTATATCGAGAAAGTCTTCACTAAACTCTTAGTTAATAACTAAGTTGTGAATTATATAAGCAAAATTGTTAGCGAAATGAAATTTCACTTATGCCTTAAATGCCACGATGCCTTAAAATAAAAAAAAATACTCTAAAATACATACCCATAAACATCTGTAAGTCTGTAGTAACAAAAGCTATATAGATGGAGCCAACTAGCTTGCTGGATATTGAAATGATACAAAGCATAGAATCATGGAACCCCCAGAGCTTGCTGAATACGCTGATTGAAAACAAGGCTCCTGAAAAGCAAAAAATGGGACTGATTCTGTTGGACGTAATAATCGACTATGCATTTCAAGTCGGTTTTTTCTAAAATTAAAAGAGTCACATCTGTGTGACCATAGTCAGAAATTAGTAAATATGTATTGTCTTTGCCGTAACTAACTTCCAAAAAAAAACAGTCAGCTTTTTTAGTTCGTTACGCGTTTACTCCGCCAATTGCCATCCAATAGTGGTTGATTTTCCTAGAAACATAGGTCATGATTTCTAAGTGGTGTTATATTAATTTTATAATGATTTTTGAGTAATACCAAATAATGCATACATTTTCCACTTATTTTGACGACCTCATCATTGATGTTAATTTTATTTTCCTTTACCTTTTGTCAGACAAAAATTAAAATTAGAACCGACGGCTGAAAATTTAAAGAGAGATAGCTTAGATTAAAGTTGTTGAAGAGGTAGCTTAAAACCAGGAAAAGCACATTAGATACTTTTTATCCCGTTCGACTTTGAGGAAGCAAGTAAAACAATATTTTAATTTTTCTTACACGAATTGTGTACCACACTTCATTTCCTTTGTAACATAGCGATGTTGGGGTATTTCATTTTTGAACGGAGATTGTTGGGAGTGGATTAACACAGGCTATTTTTTATCCCGATATCTAAACGCTGTGTGTGTGATAGCTAAATAAGTTTAATACGCGGGCATAGCCGCGGGTAAGATCTAGTAGATTATAAATGTAACGACAAAACATACCCAAGGAATGTGTTATAATACTGTAAGTTGAATAGAAACTGTATTTCAAAGCATCCCATTTCAGCCTGTATCTCACAAACATGTAAGTGATTATCCTTTCACCTGCAATGGAAAAAATGACATAAGACTTATCAAAATAAAGTTCACTTTCGAACGAAACAGATTAGAAAATAGTAGAGAATTTTCAAATCTTTGATAATTCAGCGAATGTTTTGTAATGATACAAATAATGTTATGTGTGTCGGAATGTGCATTATGTGGTACATAAAGACATTTTCAGAGTTGAATATTTCTCACATTTTTATACATAAAGCAAAATATTTTTCAGTAATGTGCTTTACCGCTTATAGTACAAGATCCTACCGCAATAATTATAAATTTATCTTACTTATAATTAAGTTTATCTTTTTATTTAACTGTATTTATTTTAAATTATTAAATATTTGATTTTACGTTTATAAGCAACAGGAGTCAAACGAGCAGGCGGTTTACCCTAAGCGATATCCATTAAGTACAATTGTAAAGCCAATGTTACGGTAATGTAATTACAGTATTCTATTTTTAAATACGGGCAAAAATGCGTTTACAACTACGCGTCTCGAGTCTGGTATGCGCTTAGTACTTTCGTGGTACACATCATTTGTGGTTGCGCTGCTGTGACGAACGGTCAATGTAATCCCATGTTTTTTATTTTGTAACCAAGATAAAATGTATTCATACTTGTCACGGTTATTTAAAAATGGAACTAATATAGTAGAAAAGGAAAATATTTACCAATAAAATCATTTAAACTGCTTACAATATTATTAGTGATCCAACTTTATATTAAAAACAGGCCGTACAAAAATGTTTTCGAGTGTGCTTAGTTGTAGTAGTGATAAGTTTTGGCACCATTTGACATAGAGTGACTTATTGTATCCAGCTAGTCGTGGGTATCCCGTTTGTACTTCTGCCTTCATATTTGAGGATATGCAGGTAAACATACTTAAATATAGTTGTTATTTAGGTATCTCATAGTGTTTTCGCAGTAGGAATAAATACCCTATTGAAGTTCTGAAAGACGGTATCTGCTTAGAGCTCTTCCTCCGCGTATTAATAATGACGAAAAACACCAAACAGATACAGCCTCATTTATAAATTATGATTCACCAACTACTAAACAAATAAACCCCATACACAAGAAATTAATTTTCTTTTTAAAAAAAAAATCGTTTAATCTATCCACTTTCACCCCTACAACTTTTTAACGGCTCAACCGATTTTCGTTAAACATGTTTAAGAACACTCGCACATAAGTTATCTTTAATACAAAAAAAACTAAACTGAAACCACTGCATCCGTTCGGGAGTTATGATGCCACAGACAGACAGACAAACAGACAGACAGACACATTAAACTTATTACACCCCTCTTTTTGTGTCGGGCGTTTTTATATAGTCTATAATACACTGCGAATAGTGTCAATCCATAACAATTAAAATAAAATAGTCAAGTAGTTAATGGATGGTATTACTAAAGTATAAAAGTATCTTCACGCCCATATCCCCGAAGAGGTAGGCAGAGGCACAACCAGGCCACCCACGATTAGCCGAAGATACTAAGTTCCACAATATGATAAGTGGAAAGCCTATCGTCAACCGGGCACAAATCTAATCCCGGGCAACATTTTTTTATTAGGAAATTGGAAAAACCACATTTTTTTTTGTCGCCCGACCCGGGAATCAAACCCGGTATCTCATGAAGTCAAGACACAGGGGCGAATAGAATTATAAAATTTATTACCATGATTTGGTCCGTAGACGATTCCAACTGTTGCTAGGGTCAGGAGAATTTTTTTTCTCATTCCACCGTCGCGCTCTTTAAAGGCAACTACAACTGTTTCCTTGATAAGAGACACAATATCCAGTAACTTTAATTTCTCTTGCTAAAACGTGAAAACTTTTTGCTAAAAACAGATTGTAATACAGTGTGGTGTAGGTATTCATTATAACAAAATAAGAAGAGCAAAAAATTACGTCTCAGGTAACCTATTCCATAAATGTGTCATTTGTCTGCCTTGATGGTTAGGTTAGGTTAGGCTAGCGTCCACGCCTAACTCCACCAACCAATTCTGAGGATCAGGTTCGATTCTTGACGATGGATTTGTGTGAACATTTAAATGTCTGCATTTCCGGGTGTTTATTGAGTTTGCTTTGGCATCTACTTGAGTATTTCTATGTATTTGAATTGTTAAGTAACACTAATAACACAAACATTTAATTTGTTTACTTTGGGGTTAGATTCAATATGTGTAATTCATTCTGAATTATTTATTAAATTTATACGAAATTGCTTTATAATGAAAAATGATATTTTATGATATTGGCAGTCAAATAAGTATTCAGATTCCCTGATAGTATGCAATAGAATAAATATCAAATGCAAATGGTGTGCTGTTAGCTTGAGAGTAGGGTGTTAAGTCTCCTGCGTCAGTAAGTTTTGCCAATTACTCTACGATCTAGTCTGGAGCACGACAGTGACGTGAAAATTATTACTAGAACTAACTTTGATGACCTCTCACTGAGTGCTAGAAGAACAGCTGTTGGTTACTAATTTTATAAGGGGCCCAGGATAAACACAAGGAAAGCATTATACTTATACGTACGCACATCCAAACTTGTATACATCAAAATGTTTTTGTGGTACATATGGACCTTCTAAAATAAATGAAAAATAACATGTTTAAAATGGCTTTTGGTTTGTTTATAAAATGAATTAAAGGAAGAGTTTATTCTGGACGCGTGAAATAAAGTGAAAAAAAAATTTAATGTCGTGATAAAGCATTTAAGCATATTTTATTACATGTAGGTACTTTTTTATATATAGAAGAGGAGGCAAACGAGCATATGGGTCACCTGATGAAAAGTGATCACCTCAGCCCACGGACATCCACAACACTACGAGTATCACAGTTGCGTTTGTACTGTCAACAAATTTGAAGATTTATTTGGGAAAGATCTTATTATTGATCGAGAAATATTAAATTTCCATCTATAATTATTTTCCTATGACTGGAACAAAAGAGCCCATGCCCTTTCTCAAAATACCAATAACACTTTATTTCACNCTGATCTTACTGTAGTGAATGTTGAAGATATCTACCAGCGTAAATTTCAAGGTCTCAAAAACCATTTGTATACCTAATAGAAATGAGTGTAGAAGAAGATAGACAGGTCTGCAAAGATCTTGAAATAGTAATGCTTACATACATTAAATCAACAAATAAAATATGACCCACACTACCATACATTTGACACACATAAACAAATATATTAAAGTTGACCATAAAAGATCACAGATGGCGCACTAATTATTCAGGAAACAAAGTAGTTGGTCTTGAGAAATGAAGATGGCGTTCTTATCAACAAGATATTAATATTTGGATATTAAAATATTAAAATTGTCGAATTTTGACCAATGGGAGACCACTAGTAAATCATTATTTCAAATATTAAAAAATGAAAGAAAATTTTCGGATATATAAGAGAAAGAAAAACTCAACCCGAAGCCTAGTAGAGTCAAACTCTTGCTAAATGTAGGTGTACACAATATTTCTTAGTTTTTTATAATAAGTACGACAGAAAAATTATATTTAACTATGATTTCGTTTTAGCAAATTAAGATGATTATAGATGATATGATAATAATTGTTATGATTAGTTACGAAAATTAAGCCGAAAAGTCGAAAAATATTTTATTTGGCCTAAACTTTAAGAAAAGTAAAAGTAAAAACTGTATAAAGAAGTGCTTTTAAGTGCAAACTTGCACAAGCACCTATAACATCTATGGTGTCTATTAGTCACGTTTATCTCTTACTATGAGGCTAATTGTGCTTGTTCTTTATCTTGTCACATGGACAACAAATTTTATAATCTCACCCAATTAGCTTAGATATAAAGAAAACCGAGTGAGTTCAGTTATAATTACTATTTAATAGTTAAAAATATTGATATTACCTTTTCTGTGTAATTGATTCCAGGTTTCGTTTTAGTTTTCAAGCAGAAAAATCCATATGAGAATGTTATTATGTAAATGAATCCAGAAAGTGCAAAAATACCATAATAGCCCCACAGTTTAAGCAAAATTCCACTTAGTGCTGTTCCAATGGGTATACCCGCAGTCATGCACAAATTTACAAGGCCAACTCTAAAAGTGCGCGATTCTACATCTGTTATATCACTTATGTAGCTGAATACACCCAAAAATGCCATTACATACCCTCCTGTGATCGCTGGAAAAATCGCTTCAAGAAACATTGTTACTTCAACTGCAATCTCATAAAAGAATACGGTACTTATGATATTACATATACATACTAGGAATTCACCACAGATGGGAAGTAGGATGCAAAGCTTTCTATTACCCGTTCTATCACTCCATGCACCCATCACAATTATCAGAAAAGTTGGGATTGATGTCTGTATTATGCTTTTCCATGCCTCAATAGATGATATCACTTTTTGCACTTCACCTTCATAATATGTTAAATTTCCTGTCCTTTGAATCAAAGCATCACAAATTTCGTCACCAAAACTTAATTTCACACGACATGCTTTATCTAGATTGAGATTCTGAATCGCAAGTCTTGCTAACATAGATGGTATTATGATACCAGCAAGTATAGGTTCTACAGTTATGTTTGACTTTATTCGCCATAATTTTTCAACAAAATTAAGCTTTTCTAAGGGTTCTGGTTCATTTGCTTTGTTTTCATCTAACGGCTCTTCTTCATGTTTTTGAAGGACTTTCTCAGCCGCAAACATGTTTTAAACTTAACCCTCTGAGTGCTACATTCAAACTAAATATTAACTCGAAGAATAGTCAATCATTTAATAACAGAGCTGTTGTTATCAAAAAAAAGTAGCAAGGATGATGCTTTTATTTCAACATTTATATATGAGATATTACTAAGCACTATTTACTTTTTGTTATATCTATCTACATAATATTCTTATCTGTGTATATGTATGTAGCAAAAAGTATAAAGATGAATAGAGTTTTTACTATTGCAGTGTCAAATTATTCAATATTTTGTATGTTCAGACTTTGGTTAATTATTACATACGTAACGGTAACTTGGGGTTGATAAGTCTTCAACAATTTTGGTTTATTTGATTTTTTTATTTAACTCTTCTCCGTCGTTTCAATTTTTTCCATTGCACTACTCTTCCCAATTTCCTTATCTGGCATTAGGTCTACTACACATTTTAGCTAGAAAGATGTATCGTAGGTTATCTGTGCCTTAAGAGCTTTTCCTGACGGCATCTTAGTAAAGCAACTGATTGAAGGTCTGCGGC
>NJDC01001634.1:126578-150045 GCA_002245475.1 Calephelis virginiensis | reverse complement strand
TTATTGAAAAATACTAGCGTTCTGCACTTTTCCTACACATAAACTATATATGTGTCAAATTTTATTCTCCTGCGTCCTCGCGATTTTCGTAAAAAGGAGTCCAAAGTTTTGGCATCACGTATTAATATATAGATTACTTTTATTTATACCTGTGCCTGTCGGCTTTTTATGCGATTAAAAATGTTAGCATCAGGTGCTATAATAAACTTTAACAGTGAATGTGTGGTGTACGTTGTTAGAAGTTTTGTTGCGCACCCACTAAATTTATTTAAAGTTGTTGGTATCTTCTTTCAACGAAAGTAATAGAAAGAGACAAAGTAATTAGTATTAGTTAGTTTGTACATGATAATTCTACAGAATTTGAAACGATTTCTTGGACCAATTTCTACTAATTTCATAAAATCTAGACTTTAATATTAATACTTAGATTGTGTTTTGTTTTGTAATCGTAATTGATTTGTAAAGTGATTTTAAAAATGTTATCATGATATGATTAAGATATGACACGTTTTACATTGTTTAGTCTGTCTTGGTATCTATCTAGATCAAAGCTTATGACTTAAATTTGAAAGTGACAATGCTGTATTACCAACTAGGTAATATCATTTCAAAAGTAGAAGCCCATCAGAGTAGACGTAAATAGTGATTATTTGAATCACAGTTTCAATAATATTGAATACAATAAAAATCAAAAGATTTTAGCTGAACTCGGTTTTGTATAATACATAAATGTAATGTGGACAAATTGAATTAATCAGGCAACCAAATTATGAAACCATAATCACCTTTTCAGTTTTTTTGATTATTCATATTCAGGTCTTTTTAGTTTTGGTTTCGTTTGTTTAAGTAAAGTGAAATAAAATCCAATATTAATTAAAGAGGTAAAGGTTAAGGTAAGTACAGTAAGAAACTAAAATTTCTGATCACCTCAAAATATTTTCGTAGCATTCTGTATTATGGGTAAACATTTCTGTTGCTTACTGTACAGGAAACGTTATACAATAAACTGTAAAATGTAAAGAAAAAAATTATCAACCTGTAAATGAAATTTATCGTCCTCCTAACATTCTGTTAATGATTATTTGAACGGTCTGTTTATTGTGCTACCACACAGGCGGTGAACTGATAAAGGCATAAAACTCCTAACATGAGTAGTTCTCGCTTTCGAATAGTTAAGTCGAAAGGTACGAGTATTTCATGTTGTCACTTACTTCAAGACAATTATAAAAATAACGTTCATTATTTTTAACCGAGTTTAAAACAACGAGGAGGTTCTCAATTCGGTCTGTATATTTTTTTATGTATGTACACCGATTTCTCCGAGATATCTGCACCGATTTACGAAACTTTTTTTGTTTGATGTGGAATGGTTTCGAATTAGCCCCATAAAAATTTGATTCAGGTAGGCCCATTAGTTTTTATTTTATGAGCATTTTTTATCTACTTTCACCTATCCTTTTGTTTACTTTTATTAAATTAAATCATATCAGCAATAAACTAAAAAGTATTAAATTAAAATACCTACCTTAATAAAACCGACTGAATGTTAAATCTTTATTACTTTTTACTTTTTAGTCTTGAAGTCGGTTTTTATTAACGTATTTATTTTTATAATACACCTACGTCTTATAAATAATGTTAGTGATTTTCTTCCATTTTAGGGGTTATAGAAGAATGTTGTGTACTCTGTAATCTAAAACGTAGTGTAGTTGTAATGGCGTTTATAGGACGTGGAGGCTAGTTGTAAAATATAAACCCTAAATCCTATGTTCATTTTTAGCACTTCCAAACCGGTAGCGAAATATTTTATTAATTAAGTTTGATGATCTGCGTGGCTATTCAATATCTTTTTAGTGGTGATCACTGGGTAAAGTATACATCAAATAGCTATCAACTATCAAGTACCGTGTTGTATTTTTGCT
The DNA here is from genome assembly GCA_002245475.1 of Calephelis virginiensis. Taxonomy (NCBI): domain Eukaryota; kingdom Metazoa; phylum Arthropoda; class Insecta; order Lepidoptera; family Riodinidae; genus Calephelis; species Calephelis virginiensis. The sequence continues at coordinate 148,123 of NJDC01001634.1, read as the reverse complement.
ATCTCCATTGTATTTCTGGTGGTCGCAGAAGGTAGTAAATATAAAACACGTCATTTGACAACTGTTTGATTTACACTTTATCCAGTGATCATTACTAAAAAGATATGGAATAGCCCCGCTGTTAAAACTTAATTAAAAATGGATTATAGAAATGATTACAAAACATATTATATAATTCTATATTTCAAATTGAATGAAAACGCAATATTTCCATGGTAGGGATACTGAGAATAAATGTTAATTACGACACTTTAATTGCATTGTTGAATTCGTGTAATTTTACAAAGATAATTTCATATCTGATGTTTGCTTTATTTATAATGGCGAGATTAAATGTTCTTATTAAGTATCAAGTATCTATGAAAAATATTTTTCTATCGAATAACATTGTTAGGTATTACCTCATTTTAATTATATGGTATTTACTCTGCAAAAAGGAGTGTCCATAATTACTAACTAATATATCTCATATCATGGACGTAACAGTGATATTTATAAATCACTATTTAGCAGCGACCTTCTTGTAGGATTTAGGTAGTAGTTTATCAGAGGGGAGCATAGTTATTGGACGTGAGTATGGTTTCCAACAAAGTATTAAAGTGTCGTGCTACCCCTTTCTCGGGAAAAGATTCACCACCTTACCTACTGCTGATTTCATAACGACTCTATAATTTTTTAGTCTAGTAAGTACGGTAGGCGACAGACTCGCACAGTTGGTGTAAAATCCCGGCAAGGCACAAACCTATAACACCTATGGAATCCACAGGCCACGATTGTCTCTTACCATTAAGATAAACGTTTGCTTCTTCGCTTCTTTGTAGCATAAAAAAAAAACAAAAAAATACTATACCTTTTCATCATCAGCACTTGGTGAAATTCCGTTACGTACATCTATAATAACATTTTAAATGCAAACGTCTGTATTTCTGTCTGTGACGATTTTTTTTTCTATGAGTTGACCAGGTCGGGGGTAATCAGCTAGACTCTACTAATATTTTAAATGCGAATGTAAGTTTGTTTGTTAAATTTTCATGTGAAAACTACGTGACCGAATACCATGGAGTTTTGTACACATGTTCTTGGAGTTATAAAAACTTTGAATACTTTTGATAGCTTAAATGCAAACAAAGGCGCGGGTAAAAACTAGTGTTATATAAATCCTGCATCGCGTTACCTGAGCAACAATTTCTAGGAGTTTCAAATTGGATTCTATTAAATAGACTAATCTAACAAAATCCAATTGAAACCTCGCGCTTAGTAACAAGTTAATCATTCAAATAATTAAACAACGAAAATTAAAGAAAAACCTTAAAAAACCTTTCCGTAATGAAGCCAATTTCCGAAATCAGTCCATTCATTCGAAACATGGAGGAATCATATTTCGAACGAATGGATCGATTTTGGATTTTTGGCTTATAGGTTTTGTGAAATTTATAAACCACTGTTTTGCAGCGACCTGCATGTAGGATTTAGGTAGTAGCTTATCAGAGGTGAGCATAGGTAATAGGCATGTGTATGGTTACCAACGAAGTATTAGTCCAACGAAGTAATTTCGTGCTGCACCTTTTTCGAGTAGGGATTTGTCGCCTTTCCTACTGCGGCTATTATAGAGACTTCTTCTTCACTTCAAATAATTAAACATCCGTAATAAAGCCAAAAATCCATCGTCCATTTGTTCGAAATGTGATGCCTCATACAGACACACACATTCACACGTTAAATTCATAAGACCTCTCTTTTTTCGTCTAGGAACCAAAAAGTAATTACGCCTATTGTTCATTAATCTCACATGTTGTTTGCAAGGCTGTTTGTATAAACTGTACAATGCTTTTGGGAATTTTCGAGGTAGTTTTTCTTTTTTATCGATCGGGTTTTATTTATAGCAGTGTCAAAAGTTTACGAAACCAGCGCGTTTGTATGAAAATGATATTAAATGTGAAGGAAGGTATGCAGGTGTGCAAGGATTATCACAATTGGGTGTTTATACTCCCTGCTTGTCTCATAAGGGGTTTGGCGTGAAGATATATTATATGTTTGTCTACTCTCCTTTACTTCTGTGTCTGGTATCCTATCCAAGTATTTCTCCTGCTGTTTTGTCACAGCTTAAATTAGACTGAAACAGCTTAAAATAAGCTGGGAATCAAACTTGACAGATTGCAATATCATACCTTTTATTCTTCCTCACTATCCCATAACATATTACAATATGTTAAAATAAATAAGAGCGGCTAAAGATTTCATAAGTCAAAGGAGGTCTTTGTTTACTTGCTTCTTGAAATACATCGGCTGCTAACCGAAAACACACTGCGTCTAGAGTCTTCAAAACCGGCGTCTTTGTATGAAAAGGGTAATGAATAAGGAGGAAGCCTGGCAAGTATGTCAGGATCGTGATTTGGCACTCGATACTCTCTGCCTACCCCGTAAGTTGCGGCATCATTAAGCCATTTTTCTATACTTATTGAAGTCATATTTTTGTTATCATAAAATCAGATGTTATCACCATGAAGAGGCAGGAAAAAAACAGATTTGCATTTTTTTATATATGAGGTTAGCAAAGAAGCCTTTATCTCTTCTGATGTCAAGAGACAACCTTTGCCTATGGACACAACAAATGTTACATGTGCGTTTCTGTCCTGAGGTCTAGATGAGTTACCTATTACACAAGTATAGACAAAAGGCCGGAACATGACAGAATCATTATGGTTTCCCAAATAGGTAAGTGGTGGATTCCTACCAGGGTCAGTAGCTTCACAGCACTTTACCAACAGAAGTCTTATTAGTCATAACCTATATTATAACCTGTGCTCATCTATTTTGTCTCTACCACCACTAAAAAAGTCTTTCTCCATTGCGCGAAGCATAGCGATTTTATCTTCCTACTGTACGTAAATATGTACTGAGTCCAATTCAAAAGTCGCTTTTATACGATCACCGGTGCTCATACAGTAGAAAGTTTTTTGGAGGCTAAGTGGGTGGTTAAGCAAGTTACTAAGATTATTTTCTACTTCAGACAGCCATTACAGATTATGGCTGCATGAACCATAAAACAGATTTAGGATTGTGACCGTATTTAAATTATAGTAGCCCGTAGCACGCTACCAATTTTAGTCTTATTATCTTCTCTGTATGTGAATTTTAGGGTAAGACCATGTCTGGTCTTAAGTCCAAATATTTCCTTTTAGAAAAGTGTAGCATTCTTCTAAAGTGAGTGAGATGTTGTTATTTTTCCAATAATCACTCCATGTAAGTGGAGAAAGAACTCCTTCTTATAGATATCCTTGAATTAAAAAAATATCTTTACGCCCATATTCCCGAAAGGTTGACAAAGGCTCAACTCACTAACACAAAGTCCTACAATGTGATAGGCGGCAAGCTTATCGTCAAACGGGCACAAATCCAATCCCGAGCAACATTTTTTATTAGAATGTTGGGAAAACTACATTTTATTTTTGTTGCCCGACCCGGGAATCGAACCCGGGACGTCAAGAAGTCAAGTCCGACATCGGATCGCTAGACCACAGAGGCGATTAGAATCCGAAAAAACTTCGTTCAGATTGACCATTCAAGTGTTACCTGTGGGTGTCGATATTTTTATAAACTAACTGGATTGAAATCGCGGCCACACTTTGAGAAGATCCGGCGATAGAAATTCAGTGGGCTTGTCTATTTTAAAAGCTTTTATTTAACTTGCAACGTATGTATAATTAGTTCGAGTGGAATCTTTGAAGTCAATTTTGAAGCACATATCTTCAACTGATTGAGCTGAAGTTTTGTATACATGTTTAGTTTGGATGACAACGCATGATAAAATAAGTGACGTCTTTCTAAATCCAATATGGTGGACCATCCAAGATGGCGGAATAGTTATTTTTAATGCACTTTTACAATATGAGTATCAAATGAGAGGACTTGTTGAGAGCAACTCGAAAAATAATGTGACGTCTTTCTAAATCCAATATGACGGACCATCCAAGATGGCGGAATAGTTATTTTTAATGCACTTCTACAATATGAGTATCAAATGAGAGGACTTGTTGAGAGCAATTCGAAAAATAATGTGACGTCATTCTAAATCCAATATGGCGGACCATCCAAGATGGGGGTATAATTATTTTTAATGCGCTTCTACAATATGGGTATCAATATCATATGAATGAACTCGTTGTGACCAACTCGAAAAACAATGCGATTTCATTCTAAATCCAATATGGCGGACCGTCTAACATAGCGGGAAAGCTATTTTATATACTTCTACAATATTGGTATTAAATGAAAGGACTCGTTGAGAGCAACTCGAAAACTAATGTGACATCATTCTAAATCCGATATGGCTGTACAAGTCCCTTACGAGGTAGGCAGAGAGTCTCGAGTGCCAGACCTCACGATCCTGATAAACCTGTCTGGCTTCCTTCACATTCATTACGTTTTAAATACAAACACGCCGGTTTCGGAGACTCTTGACATAACCCTCGGATATATTACTATTATGTACTTTGTCAATCTTTCATTTATCATTCTATCGACATGACGGAACCAGCGGAGCAGGCCCTTTCGCATTTTAACACCAACACTTTCTTTCAATATCGCTGTTACGAATGCGGTCAGCGAGCGTTACACTACAGATTTTCCTTAGCGCTCTAACTTCGACCGCATTTATCCTACTTTCGTGCTTTTTCTGACACACTCAACTCTCGCTTACATGCAACAACGTTGGGATAAGCACAGAATTATGCAAAGCGAGTCTATCTTTTTAACTCAAAACCTTGCTTTGAAATAGCTTACCCAAAGCTTCATTCACACTATTCCCTGCACATACTCTACTCTTAACATCCGCGGTGTACCTTCCATCACTGCTAAAAGCACAACCAAGATAATTATATTATACATTTTCATTCACTTGTTCCAACACTACATCATCAACTAAAATTCTTACATCCGTTCTGGCTTCGTCACTTTCAAACACCATAACTTTGGTTTTCGTCGCATTCAAATGTAAGCCTCTTTCTATATAATCACCTTCCATAACTTTGACCAGTGTCTGCAGCTCAGATGGTGTAGATATGTAATATAATAATAAGTTATATTTGAAAAGATTATGGCTTTCTGCAACGTGGGTTAGAAAGAGTAGACAGAGGATTTAGTAGCTCTTCTACTAAATGTACATAAGTATGCCAATCACAATCAAAATCCCAGACATCTTATCTTATCTAATTAGAACATATTTCTCAATCAATAGATTTATGATTTTACTCATGCAATAGATTAAGCAATATCAAAATATAATCAGCACAGAAATGCGTGTTAACAGATTCTCACTTTGACATTATCCATTTTGTAGAGGTAGCTGTCACTTGCCCGATTAAAATTCACAGCCTTCCCTAGTTCTCCCTTGTCTGTAATTAGAATGTTTTGCCAAACACTCCAGATACAGAGAAGCAACGCACGCATATAATCTATACCTTTAAGCAAAGAAACACTTGTACTGTTTTACGTATCACTTATAATTTATTATTTTGTAAATAGTCTACCAGTTTCGCTTATACAGCATCATCAGGGCTAAAACGTAGAAGTTTAAAACAGTACAAGTGTTTCTTTATTTAAAATATGAATATTTGGAACACACGCATATCATCTTCAGTTTAAGGCCATAAATGTATTTTACGACAAGGAGAGTAGTGTGCTTGTTGGCTTTCTACTTTATGTAATAGGACTCATAACCGTCCTGCTCCGCTGGTTCGGTTAGGTGGAACGACTGCCCGATAAAAAATTGACACATCAGATCTGGGGAGACATCTAGACTGACATTCCACAATCAAATTCCTCGAGTGTTATATGAGAAAAGTGTTAAGTGTCTCCGGTACTGGCGTGCTTGTATGAAAAGGACATTACCCTTATGTGGAGAAAGATAGGAAGGTCTGCAAGGATCGCAAGATTTGGTACTCGATATTCTCTGTCTACTTCAGGAGGGACTTGCTGTGAAGATATGTATGTATGTATGTATATCTGTTCTTTGTATTGTACTGAGTCTATGTAGACCATCTGCTTCTCTGCCTCTGCTCTCTATATTTTGTAAGAGGTGAGTACAGGCTTCATACATAAATCATTACTTATAAGTCCATTGGTATTAGAACATTGCGTAGCGACTTGCCCCGTAGCTATCGACTACCTTACCTACATATTAAGTAAGTAAGTAAGTATATTCACGCCCATATCCCCGAAGAGGTAGGCAGACGTACAACCAAAGCACCCACGACTAGCCAAAGACACTAAGTCCCACAATGCGATAGGTGGCAAGCCTATCGCCAACCGGGCACATATTTTCCAATCCCTACCAACTTTTTTTTTAATTACAAAATTGGAAAAATCCAATTTTCTTTTTGTTGACCGACCCCGGATTCGAACCCAGGACCTCATGCAGTCAAGTCCAACAACCGGACCGTTAGACCACAGAGGCGACTACGAATTTATGACATACATGATGTCTAAAGGCCATGGTTATCTCTTACTATCCAAAGAATGCTTATTTTACTGCTTTCTCGTATAAAAAAAAAACCAACGGGTTGCATTCCGAGAGTTTCGGCAGAAGTGAAAACTTGAATATAAACCTTGTGCACTTTTAATACTTTTAATAGTTAAAGAATATATTTGTACGATTTGCTTCAATTATCATTATTAAAGTATTATCATTTATGTGGTTAAATACATGATTAATTAATTAGATTTTCTTGGAGAGCAAAAAAATATATATCGCACGTTGAAATCTTGAGGCCGCACATACCGGCCGGCTAAACAAAAACGTGGCGACAACATACAGTAGTTTCACTCTCCCGCCGTCTTACGAATTTTCGATCAGGTCAGGTGGTCTGACGTGAATTTAACATTTTTATTCATCACAAACAGCACATCGCCAATAAAGAAGTGTCTACAAAACTGATTCAGTTGAATCTTGATACGAGTATATTATGCTGTTATTTTTAAAGTTTGAACAGAATTTTGTAAGTCACTACATAGTATAAAGCAAAGTCGCTTCCTCTGTCCCTATGTCCCTTTGTCCCTTTGTATGCTTAAATGTTTAAAACTACGCAACTGATTTTAATGCAGCTTTTTAAATAGATAGTAATTGAAGAGGAAGGTAGGGTTATATGTATATTTATACCCATGCAAAGCCGGGGTGGGCCGCTATTTTTTAAGATTAAACTGTAAAAACTTTGATCGCAACTCGAGCTTACGTCGAAAATTTGCGCTTTGGGTATTGTTTGCGCAAACACGTTGATTGCCTTATAATAAAAAATGTTTAGAGATATTTTTGTAATTATACCTGCAGCTGTAATGGCGTTCAATTCCAAATTTAAACTTTAAAGTACTTACAATTTGGCAATACTACTAATATTATAAATGCGAGAGTTTGTAAGGATGTGTGTATGTTTGTTACTCTTTCACGCTCGAATGGCTAAGCGGATTTTTTGTCTGAAATTTGGAACACACATAGATTGTGACCTGGATTAACATTTAGACTACTTTTAATCCCGATCGCACAACGGGTTACTGTGAAAACGCGGGCGAAGCCGCATGCAACGCTAGTAATTTATAAAATATATTAATATTTAAGCACATATCCCCTTATATAAAAAATTTGGTCGGTCCTTTCAAAGTTACCCTGTACAGATAAGTGTACAAAATATTTAAGCGGACCTTGAAATCCCATTTTAAATATCAAAAAATAACTGGTTTTCGCACTAGAAAGTGGGATTATGATAAATGTTGTAGTAGGCACATTACCGCACCAAGCCCTTGGATAGCACCTGTATTTTTTATCAGACTTATGTGATAAGAGTAGAGTAAGAGTATGATAGTAAGACTATATGAAAGATGTAGTATCAGTGGGTTACAACGCGTAATACATACTTGTTTTTTATCGTGATTTTGGTCTTATTGCAAGGATCGTAGTCACAAGAAAACTGGTGTGATTATTAAAACTAGTGGTCGCACATTGCACATTCAATATAAACTATTATAAGATAATATCCAAAGATTATTAATGTTCTATTGTAAATTATTTTTGATAAGAACGCCAACTTCATTTATTAAGACCAACCACTTTGTTTCCAAATAAATGTAATTTGTGAGCCATCTGTGTTGTTTTATCGTTATCAATATTTTTGTTTGTGTGTGTCAAATGCATGGTAGTGTGAAATGTTTTATTTTTTGATTCAACTGATTTTATAAGCATTGTTACTGAAAAATATTAGCTTTTGCACTTCTCTTACGTATAAATTGTGTGTCAAATTTCCGTCCGCAATTTTCGTTAAGAGGGGTCCAAAGTTTTTGCTTCACGTACCTATTAATAGTATGATGAAACGTCAGCAGCAAATCAATTTATCATGTCATTACGGTCAGTAGTATTTGTTTGAATAGTGATAATAAAATAATGTACAAATAGGTATAAGTAATAATACGTGACGTTACAACGCGGACGTGAAGTTAGCTGATAATTTAAGTTCTGCAAAACGGTAAAAATCCGACTTCGACTTCATTAAGCAAATCTTAAAAGTATACAAAAATTAAGTTTTTTATGTGAGAAGTCAGCCAACAAGAACACGGCTCTCATGGTGGTAACAGACCACCATAGCCTGTAGACACTATAGATGTTACAGGTGCTTTCTTAAACTTAATACATTCAGATATCTTATCATTGAAAAACAATATATTCAAAAGTTAACTAACCAACTTATTCTTTGATATACAACGCGATTACAACATCTGTATTCTGATAACAATAAAGGTTTGAATAGACATGGACCAGTGAAGACAAATCCAATCACCAACCACTATTGTTGAATAAAAAGCTACAGCGTCATTGAGAGATTTTGCTAGCTTTTAACCAGTTTTCTCATAAATAGATGACGTTATTTTTTAACACTATTAAACCAATGCGTAGTAGTTATAAATAAAGTGACCCAAGTATAATTCATGCGTTTATTCGACAAAGTAGTTTTTATCTTCAACAACATCAATGCTATTTATTAGGTTATCCTCTTTAATTGCTCCAGGACCATCCGTTGTTTTTTTACCCTCCTCTTTTTCAGAATCACCATTTGTAATTATTTCATCGCTTTTCTTGTTTTGAACGTAAAACCATCTAAAAACGTTAATATGTGAAATTTTCCGAGTTACATATTTGAGCTTTGATTTTAGTGGATTGCAAACTCAGAAATTAAAAGTGTACAGTGAGTAAATTATAAACTTACTTATTTAGGTCTGGATTAATAAGTGCTTTCTAGTAAAATTCGGGTATTAATTAAAAATTGATGCTTAAGTTTGTTTTGGTGGCTGTTAATTAATAGTTCTCAAAATTAGGATTTTGGAGATGTTTTAGAAGTTGAGAAAAATAAATAAACGAACATATTTCTGGGTTAGTTACACAAATTGAATCGAACCCCAAAATAAGCAAATTATAAGCTTGTGCAATGGGATTTACTCAACGATTAAAATATATAGAAATACTTAAATACTATAATAAACTTAATAACTACCCAGATCCGAAAATGCAGACATTCAAATATTCATCACACAAATGCCTGCACCCTTTCGGAATCGAACCCGAGCCTCGCTATTGGTATCTTAATAAGTTGGATGTACAGTCCAAAAAACAGCTACTTATTCTTACAAATTAAAAAAAAACACCCTAGACTGGGTTTGAACCCTGTTTCGTCTCAAGCCGCCGAATGCGCTAACCATTAGAGCTACTGAGGATTCAAATCCTGTGGTGAAATTTTTATTCCTTTCTTTACCGTTTAGTTATGGTACCGACCGGGTACGAGGTACCGGGTAGTTATGTAGTACAGATATACACGACTAGTAAATGAGTTCATCGTCACATTTATAATGGCTATAACTTTCGTTTCTCTGAAGATATTTCAATTTTAGCACTGTCTTGTGCTTGGGTAAAATTTCTTCATGTATTTAAAAAAGAAAAAAATCACCCCAGACATGATTTGAACCTTTCCACTCAAGCCGCCGAATGCTCTTACCATTTGAGTTACAGTGGATTCAAATCCTGAAAACCTGTTGCCAATCAAAGAGAGGCACTCTTGAGTGTCCTTGCCTATAGTTGCTGTACTATGTTTCTTCTCCGCTAGTTTAGTAAACACTCGTTTTAATTGTGCTGCAGCTACCTACCTATGCTCAATATGGCAAAAATGAAATAGGCACAAATTGTAAAATGTAAACACATATCGAGCGTGCTAGTATATTTAGACCAATGGTACTACCGTTACGATATCAATATTATAGGAATTTGTTACACTAAGTCGGGTTGCTATGTTAAGATACTTTTCCCTAAACAATACTTACGCAAATATAAGAATAGGCGGAACAGTGAGAACGGTACTGCAATAATATATGATACCAACGTCGATCTTTAACGTCACCATGTAGATCCAGGAGTATACAGGTCCAAAGATCATTGATGTCACAACTTCCATTAGATTGAACACGGAGATAGTCTTTCCTGTTGTTAAAAATCAATCGGGCCAGGACTAATATAAAATTGTTAACACAGTTTTAATCAGAACAATTAAAAATACAACTCACAACAATATTTGAAAACATAATTTGAAATTTAAATTGAAAGTGGTTGTTGGTTGTTGAAAAAACACAGTTGAAAAACAATTAGAAGCAATACTAAAAACACATTCGAAAACGCAATTGAAACGAAAATACAGCGGTAGGTAAACACGAAAATATACTTCAAAACAATGTTGAGGATTAAAATAAATAATGAACATATTTTCAAATTTGTTAGCAGAATAAAGTAAATCTTTTTCAGAAAGAAATAAATGTGAATGATTAAAAACTCTTGATTTCTCAATTTTTTAATAACTGAATTTAATGTTTAGTCCTCATGATTAGCCTACAGTAATTTCTACAGTTTCTGAGGATAAATCGATGTTTGTTCGCCTTTCACGGAAAAGCTGTTAAATATATTTAAATGAAACTTTAGAGCAACATAGTTTATGCCTCAAAATAACACTAACCACTGAGCTAAACTGGTACCTAATACTCTTATTAAGTATTAGTAGCAGCTCTTTTATATTAGAAGACAGCACACATGTACATTACACAATCAGACATAGAAAAAACTTTATTAGCATTGATCATACACATGGTAACTATAGGCATCGACAGTTAAATAAACTACCACTGGATCAGAATCGCATCCACGGCTTCAAGATACGCGTGGCCATATAAACCATAGATGTTAGAAATCTATTACTGTCCTGTGAAAAGGATATTAGGCCCTTTGTATTAGGCCCTTAATTGTGTAAGCTATCTACCCTACAAATCGGATGGGATTATTAGAGTGTAATTTTGACGGCAGCGATAGGTAAGGGAATACACCATTCCTACCCTGGCAAGTTTATGCAAAGTATTCCGATACCTGTGGTCATGCCAGCAATATGGCAAAACGACTCATTTGTACTTTGTTCGCCTTTTATGAGCTTCTTTCAAGAATGCAAAATGGTCTTTTCTAAATTTGCTTTGCTGCCAGGAAACCGAGACCAACACTGGGAAGTGCTTTCTACCGCTTCATAATAGACATAATTTTACAGAATCTCTATATGCTTACTTAGTTATTCTAATGATTCTGATTAATAATCTTAATAGGATTTTAGTAAATTATTTATCTGCATTCTACAAACCTAATTCGTCGGTCGTTGCTAGCTTAGAAGATATTGATCTTAGGGCTGTAAATGATGTAGCATTGAACATTTCTATCGCTACAGCTGAAAAAAATATATTTGAATTAATCGCAAATGTCTTGTTAAGTCGTTTCAATTTCCTTCATGATGGGCAAGTCAGTGCTACTTTTTACAGGGTCGAAAGACAAGAAGACGTAATAAAAACATAATATCTGATGAGGCTGACGGACTCGGCTTATAGCCACGACTTAGAGCTATTTAGTTAATAATAATAAAAATACACTGAGCTTTGCAATGTATCAGACATAAGTCACGAATGTGACCTTGAGCGCTCGGACGTCCGAAATACATCATAAATACAAAAAGCTGGACGTTTTTTGTCAGCCAAAAGTTGCGTCCCATAGTATGTCTCAAACTTAAACTGCAAGAAAGCGTCTTAAATTTTAAAAATGATGTAAGTACACAAAAGTTAAGTAATTTCCTCGATTTCAATATGATTCCACAATCAAATATTGACTTGATGGCAATGGGATTACTTCAGAAGCACGCTCTTTCTAAATAAAGATTTTTTTTAAAATCGGTTCAGAAATGAGAGAGAAATCGATTGACACATAAAAATAGGAAAACTGCACATCGAACTTCCACCTTTTTTTAAAAGTCGATTCAAAACTGGTTTGTAGATGTCACAATCTGAGAGTGGAATATTAAATCTACTGTATGAGTGAGTTTACAAAATAACTTTTGGTGCAAAGTTGTTCTGTAGCTGGGGTGTGGCCTTTTTTTAACAACTTCAAATCCTCATGGACATGCTCCGCTGTCGGGGAATTGGCAGATTATGCTGGATAGAGTGACATATTGAGTGATTACAGGATCTCCGAAAAATGCACCGCTGTCACCCTTACACATCCTCGTTGGTTTATCCAGAAAAAAACCTAGTCTTTTTGTATCACCACTTTGACGATAGCAGCATGGTGTATGCTGCCTAACATCCCAGGCTGCGTTTTACGCAAGATGACCCTCGATCAGTTGACTTTTTTATGATGTTGGAAGGCAAACTAGCAGACGAATTTTCTAATTGTAAAAAGTACACACCACGTACAGACATGGTTCCCCGTGTTGATTCGGGTTCCTTTGCAAAATAGACCATCTGCCTTCCTATGCCAGGCAACTCGTAAAAGGCGAGCATAGGCTTATCGTCACTAGCACCGTGACATCTGACTAGGTGATAGAGTTTTGCAGCGACTCAGCCGGATTGGTACCACCGCCTTACCTATTCTTGCCGCCATAACGTCATGACGTGTTCCAGTATACTATATTGCTTGGCAACGCATCATTACGACCTTTGGTGTCTCTAAGTGGCGGGAATTTCTTACCATTAGGAAATCCGTCTGCTTGTTTGCCTTCCAATACCATAAAAAGGAGGTAATGGAGTATTGCCAAACTGAGGCCGGGATATTAGGCACTGAGCAAAATTAAGTTTACCGATTTCCTTATCCTTCGAACCGGAACACGTCTTCAACACGTCAACAAGCGCTGACATCAAGGCACCAAAGATGGTAATGGTGCAACGCCAGCCTAAGGCCGGGATGTTAGGCGTCAAGCAATACAGTAAGCTTGTTGGCATTATTCACCGAACCGGAACATGTCGACAACAAGTAGCCTCATTCGTCGCCCAAAGTCTATCGGTTACCCGATCCACCAGACAAGAACATGGCACTACCATTATGCCAGCAGAAATAGTAAAGTTGCTGCAAGGCACTCTATCTAAATTTGAATATGTACCCTTTCGTATCTGGCTGAAAAAACTAACCATTTTTAGCAATTAATTTTAATTTATTAATTTAATTATTTTTTAAAATTTTATAAAAATTCATCAACAAGATAAGAGATCGTGCTATTTTAAATTAGTTGGCAGTTAACCGCTGTTATTATACGATATTAATAACAAAAGTGTTTTAGCGACAAAACCTTAGAAGAGATATTCTTATCTTTAGATAAGTTATTAATATTGGCCGTAAGAGAACAATTTTCAACCAAAACGCTAAGGGTTTTTACACATCAATGACCGAACGTAATCTATGCCAACCCACAGAAGGCTCAGAGCAGAACTTACCTAGATACATTTCGAAAGAATTCCTTGCTAAACCGGTCCCCAAACCTCCTATTATTTTGCTGCAATTTGAGATCATTCCCAATGTAGCATCTTGCCATTTCCAACGACGACTGAATATACTTATTGAGATTAAGGCACCTATAACATTAGATTATATTAGATTAAAAAGTATCTTCACGCCCATATCCCTGAAGAGGAAGGCAGAGGTACAACCAGGGTACCCACGACTAGCCGAAGACTTTAAGTCCCACAATGTGATAGGTGGCAAGCCTATCGCCAATCGGGCACATATCCAATCTCAAGCAACATTTTTTTTTTATTAGAAAATTATACCACATTTTCTTTTTGTTGCCCGGCTTATGCTAGAATTGGTAATATCTTTCTCATGGTTATAGCAAAGATCCTAACAAAAGTGATATTCTCACTTCCTTATTCGTATTCAGAGATGATTCGAAAATGCTATCTCCAACCGGGCACTTATTCATTCCGGAAAATATTGTTTGTTTAAAATATTTTTTTTTCGGCCAGGGAATCGAACCCGTCATACAGTCAACTTTAGACCACAAAGGGCGAATAATGTAACGTAACTCTATAATTTAAAAAAAAACTCCAGAAAGTCTACATGCAATGTAGTTAAGAACTATGTCGAATGACAAAAAATATGGACCGAAATCAGTCCATCTGTCCTGTATAGGTAGGTATATTATTATACTTTTTAGTCCATCCGTTCAACGGACGAAGACAATTAAATTTATTCTTTCTTTAAAATCGAGCAATGTTTAAATGTCCCAACAATTCAGCACTAATATTTATGTCAAAAATATTAACATGTCGAAATTGATAGTAAAGAACGGAGACCGAGTTATTTGGCGCCATCGAGAGAAAATATGGTCGAAGTTTTTTCATGATTATTGAAATTCGTGTTGATATTGAGTGAAATTAGTCAATTTTGGTGGCATGTTGTACAGTTTTGTTGTTGAAAGTGCACAAATGAAGTAATTATGAAGAAATTAGCGTATCCGTTATATATATATATATATATATTCCTCGTTGCTGCCAAATTTCATTACATGAGTTTGAGTAATGAGGCCATCGCTTTACCCAAGAGCCTGACATGACTTACTGACGACTTATAACTGATGACAAATTATAATTTGTTAAAATTGATTAAAAATTTGATGTAAATTTCTACTTGACTAATGGCAAATTACTAACGTGATGGCAAAGAAAGAAAGAATGGAGACCATCAGGGGAGCTATGTGCTTGTTTTCTGGCTAATGTCACAAAATAAAAAAAAGAAAATATTGTTTAGCCATTAAAAGGAAAAGTTTATACAAACAATCATGACTGCACTAAATTAAAACAGTCGCTCAACAAAAAGTGCTAAGAACGTGTAGTTTACAATTCGCTTTTTGTCCCGCTGCCTGAATTTTTTTTAACAGACATTAGTCAGCAAACAAACACATGACTTCTCGATAGTAAGGACCAACCATACCGTACCGTGACACCAAACAACATTTTTTATCAAACTCAGATACAAAATACTTCTCGTTAATTTAAAATATATGTATTATTAGGGCTTGACGGACAAAGGAATGTTGTAAATTAGGCGTACCTGTGTGTGCCAATGTGTGCGTGTGTGTGCACGCAATTGTGTATGTGTGTGCGTGCGTGAGTGCGTGGCTGTGTATGTATCCCGCATTTACGTCAGCGTGTTTCTGTTTGCCTTTCTATCTGCTTGTCCGTCTATGGCAGAGGTTCCCAAACTTATTTCATGTAACGCCCACTTTGAAAATCAGTTGTTTTGTAGCGCCCCCCCCCCTCGTTTTTTTCTTGTCAATAACCTCAATAACATATTTGTTGCGCCTAGTTTAAAAAAAAACATTTTTTTCAAGATTTATACCGCCCCTCCTCTAGGCTTCCAGTGCCCACAAGGGGGCGTTATCGCCCACTTTGGGAAAGGCTGGTCTATGGCATCGTAACTTTTAAACGGTGGGATCGGTATTATTGCGGATTTTTTAATGAAAACTAATAATATGATCGAGACGGTTCTTAGTAAAACTTAAAACCTAAGTAAGTAAAATAAGTACTTACGTTGTATCAGGGTTTATAGTTTTTTAATTTAAAGATATTTTAATTTTAGCACATGTACTGTGCTTGAAGTTTTGTCCTATTTTTGAATTAACTTCTCCAATTTTAAATATGCTACTCTTTTAAATGCGAATGTAAATTTGGTTGTTACTCTTTTACACGAAAACTACTAAACCAATCATCGTGGAACTTTGTACCTACACATGTTCTTGCAGGTATTAAAAGTAACATAATATACTTTTTATTTTCTTAAATGCAAGGAAAACCGCGGGCAAAAGTCGTTATACAAAATAATGTCAGGGTCTTCAGTTAAGTGGTGGCTTTCTTACTCAAGCCCATTTAGTGAAATTCGGTGGCAATGAGGATATTTCTTCATAAATATTTCGCTGTACGCTTGAACTAAGCGAAATAAAACAAAAAAAAGAAAAAAAAAAGTATTTTCACGCCCATATCCCCGAAGAGGTAGCCAGAGGCACAACCAGGGCACCTACGACTAGCCGAAGAAAAAAAAATAATTAGAAAATTGGAAAAACCCAATTTTCTTTTTGTTGCCCGACCCGGGATTCGAACCCGGGGCATCATGCAGTCAAGTCCTCATGCAGACAACTGAACCACTAGACCACAGAGGCGCCAACTCTCTAAAACAATATAACACAAAATTCAATAATTGTCGAAAAACTGATTGTCAGTAAAACCCATCTTAAAAACGGATGTGTTTATAACACACTTTGTCAAGTGTAAGTACAAAGTACATTTGTCAAAAGTGACAAGATTTATAGACATTATAGACATAGTATTTAAATCAGACAAAGCTGGATAGATTTTCTTACTGAGTTATTGTGTATTTTTCTACTATAAGAATAAATAATTAAATATATACTTTACCAAGCGTATGGACACATATGTAGAAAGTGTTGTAAAAACTGTATTTTAGCGCATCCCAGTTGAACCTGTACCGGGTGAACAGATATCGAACTGTGTACTCTCCTGAAACACAGTAATCATAGTTAAATAGTGCTTCGTAATCAAGTACTATTTTTTTAACTTAGTCGTGAAACTTCTATATATTTTAAGGCTTTTATCACACGCTACCGCTCACCGCCGCGCCGCGGCAGGCCCATACGAATAAGCAGATTTCGTAGCGGTGCTCCACGCGGTAAGGCATACTTGCCCGCGCCTGTCCGCGCGGATGGATTTAACGCGGTTGCGACCAGTTTTATCAATGACACTGGCAAAATGGACACTGAAGTGGTAGCAGCAATCTGGCTTGTATGGCGTGGAAACAAAAAAATAAGGAGTTATTGCGTCCATCCATTTCCACGGACCAGAACTCCAAATGGGACTTCTATATAGTATCGCACCTACGATGATCCGCGCGGTTATCCTACGCCTCGTGCGTTTTGTGAAGCCGCGTCCCTCCGCGTGGACAACAGCGAGGAAGAGCTGTTGCGGACTGAGCACCGACAGTGCCGTCGGGCGGAATTCCTGTGTCAGGGGTATCAACAGATTCCTTAGTCACGTCTATACTTATTGGCAACAGGTAGTCCTTGAAAGTACACACTTTCAAATAAATATTATGAATGTTTGAAATCGGTTTCCAAGTGACGGAGAAATCGAATAATTTACATAAAAAAATATAGGAATCGATTGACGCGTTTTTTATGGTTGAAAGCTTTTGTGATCATGATGTTTCTTAGTTCTAAAGAATGTTTCTTAGTTACCAGTATAGCTTATGCAAATCTGTCAAGGCGTTTAAGGTTATCAGCTCATTTGTAAGCATCAGAATGGATGTTAGACGCGCTATTGGTTTTTATTTCACTTTTAAACATATGTGAGACCTAGTAGTTAAAACATTAACAAAGTTGGTATGATGGAGCTCGAAGATAAGAAAGGTAGTCTTCGAATGCCTGCCAGTAAAAGTAAATAAAACTTGATGGGTTTGGACTCATTCAATTCGCCGTAACTAGTTATGTTCATATTTTCTGATAACTAGGACTAAACGACAATGTCCCGATGAATGAAATAGGAGATGTCTGATGGATCGTTGTTTAAAAGTAACGAACGGTTTACTTTGCAGATCTTTTTAAAGCATGTTAAAGAAGAGGATGAATCAAAGAATTTAACGAATGGATCAATTTCCATGTAGATTTTTTTTTTAATTCTGACGTAATCGATATGATTCTAAAAGTTTTGTTGTTGGCTCTCTAGGTTGGCAGCGCACCATTACCACCTTTGGTATTTCTAGGCGGTGTGAATTTCTTACCACCAGGAAACTGAAATTGAAGCGGTTTGTAACAGTTTTACTGAGTTTAAAAACTAACATTTGAAGTTTTTTCTCTTAGCTTAGTGATGTCCAAGAGTCTCGGAAACTGAAATGTATGAAAATGGTAATTAATGTGGAGGAAGCTAGGCAGGTCAGGGTTAAATACTCGATACTCTGTGCCCACCATATTTTTTTTATGTTATAGGAAGGCAAACAAGCAGACGGATTTCCTGATGGTAAGAAATTCAGGCCGCCTAGAGACACCAAAGATGGTAATGGTGATAATGTAATATAAAGTTATGAATGCTCTGCTTTACTCATTCTAGACATGTCCAAGGCTATGTTTATTATAAATTACCTATTTAATAGACAACTCACACAGAAACCTTATCATTATTAAATCAATAAAACTATTTACTTGAGTTTGAAGTCATCTATTGTTTCCATTATCTTATATAGCTATGTCTATTAGTGATATAATTTAAACTCATTATAAAGATAAGTTTAAATAAATATATTTAGGTAAACGTCAAGTTTACATAGTACGCAATTTATTGGTTCGAATGGGTATAAGCTTTATAAAAACTATATGTGTCTTATTAATAAACAATAAAAAAACTAAAAAAAAAAGTATGTTCACGCCTATATCCCCGAAGAGGTAGGCAGAGGCACAACCAGGGCACCCACGACTAGCCGAAGATACTAAGTCCCACAATGTGATAGGTGGCAAGCCCATCGTCAACCGGGCACAAATCCTATCCCGAGCAACATTTTTTATTAGAAAATTGGAAAAACCCAATTTTCGTTTTGTTGCCCAACCCGGGATTCGAACCCGGGACCTCATGCAGTCAAGTCCAACAACTGAACCGCTAGACCACAGAGGCGAGAGAGAAAAAAAACTACGTTAATAAAAACCGAGTTCAAAACTAAAAAGTAAAAAATATTATAGATTTAATATCAATTATGTGAATCAAGTGAAAAATCAATCAATATTGTATATCTTGGTTGTGCTTTTAGCAGGGATGGAAGGTACACCACGGATGTAGAGAAAAGAGTGAGTGCGGGGAATAGTGTGAATGGAGCGTTGGGTAAGCTTATTCCAAAGCGAGGTTTTGAGTCAAAAAGCTAGACTCGCTTTGCATAATTCTGTGCTTATCCCAACGTTATTCTATGGAAGCGAGAGTTGGGTATGTCAGAAAGAGAAAATCTGTGGTGTAACGCTCGCTGACCGCATTCGTAACAGTAAGATCCGAGAAATAGTGGGATTGAAAGAAAGGGTTGGTGTTAAAATGCGAAAGGGCATGCTCCACTGGTTCGGTCATGTGGAAAGAATGACAGATAAAAGATTGACAAAGCAGATATACAATGCGAATGTGGATGGATGTAGGTACCCGGGGAGACCAAGGCTGACATTTCACGATCAGATCAATCGGATATTATCCGAGGGTGGTGTTAAGAGTCTCCGAAACCGGCGTGTTTTTATGAAAAGGGTAATGAATATGATGGAAGCAAGACATCTTTGTCAGGATTGTGAGGTCTGGCACTCGATACTCTCTGCCTACCCCGTAAGGGACTTGGCGTGAAGAAATGTATGTATGTATGTAATATCAATTATATACTACCTATTATTTATATGCTTTTTTTACTAATAGGTTTGAAATCGGTGCCAAGCCCAAGTCGGTTAATTTTATAAAATTTAATTACTGTGCCTGTACATTAAAACTATTTAAAAAAAAAATGGAAGAAATTCCAAGGATACAAATTTTGGATTCAGAAAAATATTTTTTTTTTAAATTTGGTGTTGCTTTTCTGTTGATGACTAGGTAATTGTTGAATTCGTTTTAGAGAAATTTACTGAATACATGTGAATCAGATTTTCAAAATTTAAACAATCAATGAGTATGTATTAAATTAAGCTACGTTTAATTAAAATCCGTCTAAAATACACATTTCCAATTCGTGTAAAACTTCAGACGTGTATTACCACCGAGTGAAATCTTTGACTGAGGCTAATAAGTAGTTATATGACTTGCAGAGTTATATTAAAAATTCTAGATAGTTTTTATTTTATAACGAACTTTATTGACTGAGGGCTAATCGTTTTAATCGTTTAAACGAGATGCAGAATATTTACAAGATTTTTAACGTGGGGTATCCACGTTAAAAAAATTCGAAATGTCGACATTTGTGCTCAATACATGTTCTACGTCGCCCTAAAAAGTTTTCTTTTAGCATTAAATCATTAGCAATGTAGCGGATTTAAAACGAAATTTGATATAGGCAGAAGAAAAAAAATATTGTTTTACAATAAATAATTTTGAAGCGATTGTTTTTCGTTTTATTTACTAAACCTAAATAATAATAATAATAAATAATAAATAATAATAATAAAGCATTTATTGTAACAATTAATTTAAAGTGTTAACAATATAATCCTATCATTTGAGTTAGCGTGAGCTGTGTTTCAAATGATAGTTCCTTCCCAATTATTGATATACAACTTATTAACAGTTACAATCACTGAACATAATTGTTGTAAACACAACATTATATATTTTATATATTAATGCACAACATTATATATTTTAAAGTACGATTACTCATGCTTGTGAGTGAAATAACTTCTAAATGTTTATTAAATCTTAGATTGGTTAACAACCTTAAAGGAATCATAAATTGAACAAAGATGTTTTATTCAAATTGGTAATTTTAAGAATTTTTCACCTTAATGTTTTTTGAAGGCAAATTTTAGTAAATGTACATTTTTTATGGTTATGGAAGATAGGACCCTGGAAAAGTTTTAAACTTTACTTAGAAACCATAAAATTAGATTACCTGTTTAGATTTTTAATTTAAAGTTGAAGATTGAAGTCACAGTTCTCAGAATGTAAAATTTTCACTTTATATTTAGATTTTCATAATTTCCATTATAGTTAAGAAGCTGAATCTTTTAAGCGAAAGGGTACAATTCATAGCTATTCAAAGACAAAACAAAAATCCTAAAAAGTCATTTATTTTTTTAGAAACATTTAAAGTTGTTTACTTGGAAAATACACAAAAAGACAAAAAAATATAACTCGAAATCTGTGCGAAATCGCAAAACATACCTAGGGGTTAAAAAGTAGTGATTATATTATCTTTGATAGGGGTGATTCGGATTCCCAAGGTTTGTCATATCTTACTTTTTAGAACAATTATATATAATACGAAAGATTGAAACTATGATCCATCAGGTCCTTTTCGTCAAGACGTCGTCGTCAGATAATATGAATAGATCTAGTTAAGGCGAATAGAATGAGTCTTAACGCGGTGGTTTTGCCAGTAGACACTTCAGGGTTACGTCTCTTATCTTCGCAATACATCACCAAACCAGCTC
>NJDC01001634.1:112200-126443 GCA_002245475.1 Calephelis virginiensis | reverse complement strand
TTGTTGCGCCTAGTTTAAAAAAAAACATTTTTTTCAAGATTTATACCGCCCCCCTCTAGGCTTCCAGCGCCCACAAGGGGGCATTATCGCCCACTTTGGGAAAGGCTGGCATAGAGCATAAACTTGAGAACTGACATAATTGAGATATTCTTGTCTATTTTTGATGGAGTTGAAGGTCATCAACTCTTTTGTAAGCATCGGAATGGATATCTGATTATTATGGGTATTTATATTAACTGAGCTTGTCTGTTTATAGAGCTTGAAATTAAGAGACCTAATCCTGGAATTAGCTTAAATGAAATATTATGTCAATATTTCATTTGTCATTCTTTCCATATGACCGAACAATCGAAGCATACCCTTTTCATTTTAACACAAACACTTTCTTTCAATCTCACTCTTTCTCGGATCTCACTGTTACGAATGCGGCCAGCGAGCGATACACCACAGATTTTCCGTAGCGCTCTTATTTCGATCGCATTTATGTTATTCTCATGCTTTATCTGACATACCCAAGTCTCGCTTTCATACAACAACGTCGAGATAAGCACATAATAATGCAAAGCGATTCTATTCCCTTGCATTAAAATTAATTATTTTGTCACAATCTTTAAACACATATATTCCACAAATAAATGAATAGCATTTTATTTCATACACATTTTTAAAATAAGCTCGTTTCCGCTATGTAGGCATTCGCCAAAAACTTTAGCAAAAAGTTTACACATACCGTATGATGGTCCATAAATAAAAGCTATTGAAGCCAAAATGAGAAAAGACTTTGTCCTGCGCTTATTAGGTCCTTTTTTGAATGCCACTGTTAACGTATCTTTTACGTGTTTGATATCGAAAAACGTTTTTAAATGTCCAAAACAACCAGACCTTTGATGCTAAAAAGAGAACAAATTATTTTTATAAGAAAAGTTTTAACTGCTGTCATTATTCAATAAATTTTTAGTCTCCTGCTTTAAAATTAGTAGGGCTAAATTATTATTATATTTATAATTATTACATTGATTTTTGAAGATATATTTTATTATTGCCTCACAAAAATATTTTTAATAACAATTTGCTCCATACAATTAAATTTTACTAAAAAAATATAAAAAAAAATACTATGCAAACTCCATTCTCACCTTGTAATTTTCCAAAATACACTTTATTTAACACTTGGGCAAATCGATTAAACTTTCTAAAGCATCGTCTGTTCGTCGTTCTATTTTAACATCCAGAATTCAAAATAATGTGAAACTGGTTCGCTTTAATGTAACAAAGTAAAGTGTTAAATAAAGTATATTTTACGAAATAATTGTGTCATTTAAAAACTGTATTTCCAATGAAATTCCAGTGTAAGTGGAAACAACGAAAAGTATAAATTATAATATAACAAATTGTACTTCAAATATTTTTATTAAACCGAAACTTTGTGTTAGGCAAAATAATAATATCTTCATATATAATTATTTTTTCTCGAATTAGAGAGATAATTTTCTTACACTTGCACAGAAAAAACATATTATAGCGTAGAAAAGTAATTTATAGAAAAATAATTGTGATAGTTAATAACCAGGTATAATTAAAGATATTGCTGTCGAGAAGTTTGTTTTGCCGTTTCTTCTCCTGACTGACTTGATTTGGGAACAGTGGTTTCCATTTAATTATAGTTTTAAAATGTTTAGTAATAAATAATTAAACTAGTTATAAATATAAATAATTGGCTTAAAAGTTAAATTATAGGTACCTATTTAAATAATATTTTTGTTTAGATATTAAAATATTTGTACACCAAAATGTGGTAGACTGTGTTGACATACTTAAATATTTTTGTAACATCTCATTAACACTCATATTCGGCAAATAAATAAATTTTATTTCAGAATAAATATTGAGATTCCTCATCGGCGGACTCAAGTTACCGCAATTTATTACTACTATTTATCTCTATTTATGAAAGTATTCTACATTCATAAGTTTTCTAAAGTTTTATTTATATGTGGTAAATAAGTCCAATAATAAATAACGTTTTTCTCTGGAATTATCTTAAAACCAGAGTTTTCCAAAGTAACAAAACCAAACGAAATTGTTATTTTTAAGTTCATTAAAATACATTTTTTATGTACCCATACATATATTACTAGCTTTCATCTGAGGCTTCAATCGCATTTAAGTTGTTAAAAAGTATCCTTTGTTATTTTTAATACCTCCAAGAATAAGTGTAAAAAGTTTCATGATGACAGGTTAAGTAGTTTTCGCATGACAGTGCAACTAACAATCTTGCATGAGAATGTTTTATTTCATAATTTTTTCCATAAAATCTACTAAGACTTCATAAGAGACTGAAAAAGTTTATTGAAAATAAGTAACAATAAAAAGAATTTATTAATACAGAAGATGGTCTTATCTATCTCAATTAGTTAAAAATTAAATTAAAATGTCCTTAAAATATTAATATGTTAATAGGGATAAATCGATATTGATAGTTTGTTGTATAGTCTAAAAACTAATAACTAACTAATAATAATATAAATATTAAAAAATACCTCCTGTTTTTCACTGCTTTGTGGTCTCACAGGGTCTTTGATGTAACATACTCCATGCCAAATACTAAATATGTATAGTAAGGAACTAATAGAAAACACTCCATAGTATCCAATATGCTTCAACAATACTCCACTCAAAACAGTACCAATAGGACCACCGACAGTCAAACAAAGATTTGCAATACCAACTCTAAATGTTCTTGTCTCCTCATTTGATACTTCACTAATATAACTAAATGCTCCCATATAAGTAGTTATCCATCCGCCAGTTATAGCTGGCAAAAATGCTTCAAAAAACATAGTAACTTGTACAGGTAATTCGTAAAAGTAATAAGCGTTAAGTATATTACTAAGGCACATCAAAAATTCTCCAAATATTGGAATCAGAATGCAAACCTTTCTTTTCCCTGTTCTATCACTCCATGCTCCTATAAATAAAATCAAAAGACTTGGTATCGCAGTTAGTATTAAATTCTTCCAAGCTTCCATCGAAGCTATTAACTGTTGAACTACCAACTCTTCTTTTTGATACTTTGTCCCTTCTTTGGCAATAAGAGCATTACAAACAGCATCTCCATAATTAAGATTAACTCGACAAGCTTTGTCCAAATTAAGATTTTGTGTAGCCAACCTTGCTAGAACTCCAGGAATAACAGAAGTAATCAAAACTGGTTCTAATGTAATATTTTCTCTGATATTAGCTATCTTCTCTTTTAGTGTTTTATTTTTAGTTTTTTTCGTCTGTAGTGGTTCTTCTTCTTTTACTGTCATAATTAGCGTTATTTTGTCTGATATGTTCAAGTAAAAGTGATAGGAATTATTCCATCCGTTGTTCCACCCATGTGTATTTTTGTCTTTTCAATATTTACTGACGCTTCAAGTCGAGTCTTACTGAACATTATCACAAATTAAATAATACTGCATTCGTTTACCTTTCTCTTTAACCTATCAGTCATTTTGTAGTCCTTTAAATGTCGTTATGGTTAATAATAAAATAATGACTAATGACAAAGTAAATAATTTGGATAAAAATGACTTCAAATTCTTAATCAGAATTCGTCTAGTTCGACAATGCTAGATGCAATAAAATGTATTAAAAATCTAATCGATACATTAATGTTCATAAAACAATATTATTAGGAAAATTTAATGAGAATTTTTATTTATTATTTATACTAATATACTTTATAATAATAGAAAATAACAAAAACAAAGTCTTAAACCTGTTAGGTAGGACAAGTACTTTTTAAATAGTTACATAAGTTAATCAGATGTTCAAAAATCATTAAGTATTGTTATATAAAATCATAACTGACCGACAAAATTTTGAATTAAAAACATTACTTTAATTGTCATAATTAATTAATCATCAAACGCAGAAAAACTAATTCCAACTATTTCATTGGGTACGTCACGATTTCATAATTTCTTTTTTGAAAGATAGCGAATGGTTCCGAAATGATTTCAATTAAAAAAGTCCACCCAAAACCCATTTAAATGATTACGGACACAATTATTAAAGACACTCTAAAAAAGTCTTTTTTTCTTGCCGGATTTTCTCAGTGTGTGTTCCGATTCGGTGGTGGATTTTAGAAAATAGACGCTTCACAAGTGCCTTTTGGTCTACGTGAAATAAACTATTTCCTGATTCACGGAAACCTCTAAAGAAGACGAGATACATAGTCTTTTGACATTCTTAACGTAAAGTACCCGCAAGCTAAGTTTCGTTACAATACGGGATACTAAGAGACACGCATGCAGAAAAAAAGAAGACAAATAATCAAAAATGCTAAAAATGTATTCTGATGCTTAATTGCTCGAAATTCCAGGCCACCAATATTTTTTTTGCCTACATATAAAAGAAAGTATCTTCACTCACATATCCCCGAATTGTAGGCAGAGGCACAACCAGGGTACCCACAACTAGCCAAAGACACTAACTCCCACAATATGATAAGTGGCCAGCCTATCGACAACCGGGCACATATCCAATCCCTAGTTTTTTTTATAGAACGTTTTTTTTATAAGAAAATTAGAAAAACCCAATTTTCTTTTTTTAGCCCTGCCCGGGATTCGAACTCGCGACCTCATGCAATCAAGTCCAACAACTGAACCGCTAGACCACAGAGGCGATTACCTACATTATCTCTTTCTATATTGTACACAATTCAATATAGACGTGTGTATAGACTATAGATATAGTGACAAGTAAATTGGGTACTGTTTGCAAGACATCCCAATAAAACCTTCTAACTAAAACACGTCAAGTTAAAAAATCTTTGATAACATTTTTCTATATTTTTTGCAAGTTGATTTTTGCAAATTTGTTTAATAAATAATACGAGTCGCAAACGGGTTAACTAGCCCTAGAACAATGTGACAGTCGTCACGTAGCCAATACAAGTTTTTTCATTCCTAAACAATGCAGTTTGTCTCTTAAATACCTAAGTATTCTGAAAATCCAAGGCTGGAATAATGTCTTATTTAAACATAATTAATTGATTGCCTCAAAAATTTAAAAAATTCTCAAAGAAGATTTAAACCGTTTTCGTATCACGCTGACGAATGCTCTAACCATTTGAGCTACCAAGGATTCATCTCCTATGGTGACATTTTTAATTCATTTCTTACCGATTACGTTGCTACGAGTAGTTATGTCCTACATCGGTCCTGTAAAATACTATTAAATTAATTCATCATTGCAGATGATTTTTAAAATGGATGGCCATTTTAGCTTCTGATTTTAAATTCCAATCGAATTTTAATTAATCCGAATTTGTGAAAATTTATCCCAAGAAAGGGACAAGTGCTAAAGACTAGCCCGATGACGTTGTAAAAGTCTTTAGACGTACATAGCAGCAGTCAAAATCAGTTCAAGATAAAATATACTACTGTCGGTTGTAATGAAGTAGCAGTTGATATACCTAATTATAAAAATTACAGCCTCAAAATGAAATTGATTTTGAAATTAATATATGACTAGCTGCACACGTGACTTCGTCCGCAAACGTGTGCAGTAAGCGTACTTTAACTTAGTTAATCAAGACCAATCGTAAAAGACGGACAAACATTCATATTGATATTGTTGGCACATAAAGCTTATGGTGACATGTAAATTTAAACGTTTCTCCATTCCGGGATTCAAGTTGTTCATTGGTCACTTCATATTATTTGGACTGCCTCGTTGGTCGAGTGGCTGGCGTACACGCCTAACTACACAGACCAAGTGCGAGGCTCGGGTTCGATTCCCGACGGGGACAAGCATTTGTGTAATGAGCATTTAGATGCCTGCATTTCTGGGTCAGGGTGTTTATTTAATTTTTTGTGATATCTCTTTTAGTATTTCTATGAATTAGAATCGCAGACTAACACCCGTAACACAAGCATATAATTTGAGAAAACGGCGTCAAAAATTAGATTTGTAATTACACGTGGTTCTACTATCTTTATTATTTTTTGTTATTATTAGCAGATGTCTTAAAATATTTTATAAAATTCACTGACCCAAAGCCATTTGTTATTTATTTAAATTTTCATGGGTTCACGACATGTTTTTGGATCATTATAGCAGAATTGTTTTAGCCTTAGTCCTTATGTGTGGCTTGGGTCATATTTGTTTTTTTTTGTGTCAAATGTAAATGTGGGATGGGTTGTTTTTGCTCAGTAAATATAGCACATTCTGATTAGTTTGCTGTCAATAACTATTTTTTGAAAATTTGTGGGTTTGTATATTTTGGCATAACTCGGTCCATATGTACGCTTAGAATTTTGAAAATAGAGTCGGGTTTTTGCAGTTTTGCTGCGCTTAAATTAACTAGGAGATAGTTTCGCAGCGACTCGGCCGGATATGTACTACCGCTATATTTATTCCTGTCGCCATAACGTTAGCACTTGCCGTTGACGTATTCCGGTTAGGCGATAAGGTCCATTTAGTTTTGCTCGAGTCCAAAGATCTCTTAAAGCCTAATGATAGCAGAGCACAATTGCCACCTCTGGCGTCTCTAGGCGGCGTGAATTTCTGACCACCAGGATCTGCTTGTTTTCCTTCCAATACCATAAAAAATAAACTATAACACTTTGGATCTATAGGAAATTAAAAATAACAAATATCTAATTTTTTTTACCTGATAGGCCAGCAAACAAGCACATGTTTCTCCGGATGGTAAGACATAGCCGTGGCCTATAGACACCATAAATGTTACGAACAGATACGTTACATTTAAGACACCCCTCTTTTTGCAGTCGGGAGTTAAAAATGCATTCTTCTTTCTGTTTTTCTTGACACAATTTTTTTCATCCTGATTTTCTTAAGCGAAGAGAGTATTTAAGATAATCTTTCATCAACAATAAAAGGCAAATGAAGGCAACGGAATAAATTAACTTTGATGCCCTGTTCTTACGACTTTACTTTGCCCAAAATCACGTTTTAACCGTTAAATAAATAATGAAAACAAAATATTTAGCAACACTTTGTTTTACCCGATTCTGCTCTGTAGAATGTTCAGGATATTTGTAAAAGAAAAGCAAAAGTCACCAATAAAACTGGTGGTAGAACCACTTTGCAACTAGTCTGTTAAAGGAATGTCGTCATAAATTTAACCTCTTTCGCGTTGTGAAAAGTTCTTATGCCAGAAGAAAAAAGAAAACCGGGAAATTGATAAAAATACTTGTGTGCCTGTCTTTTAATCCATATTAAATCTTCGTTATTACTTATTGTCAAACGAAGTTCACCGGATCACCTAGTAAGAAATAGTTATGACAAATACTTACGTTTTTGCATATCCAGTATTTTTGCTTTGCTTGAAGTGGTTTTTACAAAATAGGTAATATACGTGCATGTGCAGTGATGAGAGCGAAACGAAACTATTGAAATAAGTGCACAATATCTTCTTCTTCTCTTCTCTTCTTCTTCTTATCTTCACGTTCATATCCCCGAAGAGGTAGGCAGAGGTACAACCAAGGCACCCACAACTAGCCGAAGACACTAAGTCCCACAATGTGATAGGTGGCAAGCCTATCGTCAACTGGGCACATTTCCAAATCCAAAAAAAAAAATCCAATTTTCTTTTTGTTGATCGACCCGGAATTCGAACCCGGGACCTCATGCAGTTAAGTCCAACACCCGGACCGCTAAACCACAGAGGCGATAATAATAATATCAAAACGTGCATTCGTTTTGAGTAAGTACCTAGTAATTTAAGTAATGGCTATTGAATGCGTAAATACTGCCTGCATAGCAAAAATCATAACAGCTTAATGTTATTAAAAGAAAAATCATATTTTCAAGAAAAATAATATATATCATTGAGATATACCACAAAGTTTCTCATACAAATTTTGAGATTATGTTTCCGTATATTTCTTGAGAACCATGTATCCGCAAAGTTCAAAACGCCTGACCTTATTTTAAAAGCAAAGTTTCGGTTAATGTGTTTGTGATAATTTAGGAAACATATCTCAAAGGGACATGAAATAAGCAGCCCCAATTTGGAAAACTTTTAATTAGGAATGAATGATGATTCAAAAACACTCTCTCGAGCTTATATACCTGTGATCTATGTGTATAACAAAATTACTAACATTTGTTTGAATTTCCAACCACCTTTAAGTTATTAAACTCTGGAACTGGTAGCAGTAAATGATGGGATAATATAATTGCAAGCAAGAATAATTTTAATCACTAAAAATGCAATAAATCTTTTTCAATTTTATAACCAAATCACAATTTGATAATTCACTTTTTTAAACTTAGAACCGGTTCAGAAAGGGTGTCTAATGCACGTATACTGAGACCTAAACCCGGTGTTAGCTCCCGCGTGTGACTACACTCCGACCGTAAACGCGCCCGCCAAACTTGGGAGACCTCGTCACGTCCTATCGGATCCACCGGATCCAATAACCGCGTCAAATTCATCTCAATCCAAGCAACACTAACTCTCAGGACACTACACTACACCGTCGTCGCCAGTCTCGGCGACGAAGACCTCTCTTGCGGCCAGCGCCTAACGCCGAGCGACGAGCAGCCACTATCGCTCCATCAAGTCAACCCAGTAACCGGAACGCAGCACCAAATCAAGGTACGGTCTCCCGGGAGACAGCCCTTTTTGATGGTGTTGTAGGGAACAGTTCAATCCATTTAAATAATGATATTTCGGGCTGAGCACTCTGCTCGGCCCACAAAATCCGGTGAAATTGTAGAAGCCGCGACGTTGGCAACATATTAGTCATTCCGAAAAAAAAAAGAGCACGTAGACATATCGCACGATGCGAAATACGCGGGTGCCATTGAGCCACACAGGCAAACTCCTCCGAGCAACCACGACCCTGTGCGACTGGTTCAGGAAGTGGCGAATAGAAGTCAACCAGAAATAAAGCGCAGCGGCGCTTTTAATCCGAAGTGCTAGGCCACACGAACGGACGAAAATCGGTCGTCACTCGGGTGTCATTAAAATGTTCGACAGAGTAATTCCCTGGGAAAAGTCAACAAAATCCCTATGGGTTACTCTTGGCAGCAATATTTTGTTCGGACCGCACATAATATGATATCACAAATAAAGCTAAGTTTGTACATAGCGTCACACGTCTCTTATTATTTTATTAATAAAATTGTAAAATGTATCTTCGTAGCAAGTAACAGTTTGCAACAAATATGTTAAGCCAATCTTAGCTTACGCCAGTGTAGTCTTCCCTCATATCTATCCGTCCCATTTTAGGAAATTACAAGTAGTCTAAATTAGGTTCATGCGCACTGCCACCGGTTGGCCTTGGTACGTACGTAACGAAAAACCTAGACCGTGTTATATAGACTTACCTATATAGGCAGAGCATTCAAAAAAATATACGAACTCTACTTTGAAATAACGGTCACTCATCCGAACCCGGCCTCATCACCGGTCACGTGTGCCCACAAAATTCAGAAGACCCTAACGATCCGATAACGATCGCAACTGCAAGCCTCCCTCTCAATCCCATGACAACAATAAAAAAAAGCACTCCGGCCGTCTTAATAATAAACATGGACTAAGGTAGGAGCAAACTTAAGCTAATATTATAGTCTGTATCACATTGTAATATAGACTACAATACAAAGTTGAACCATGGCGTACTTTACTCCGTGTTTATTAATAAGTCAACGCGATTGCCAGCAGAAGTGAAAACTTGAATTGTGCATTTTTGATATTTTGTAATGGCTAAGGAATAATTTTGCACGAATTGCTTTAATTATCAGTATGAAAGTACTATCATTTATATGGTAGAATACATTATCCATTTATTGCGCTATCGTACACAAACATGACAACACGAACATTCGCGCAACCACCCTGCGCCGTCTTATTCGTTTAAGCGCCCTGCGCCGTCTTACGAATTTTTGTCTTACGTCACGTCTCCTAACGCGAGTTTTAGAAGTTTTTACCCCTTCCAAAAAAAGTGCGCAATGCTGCTAAAGAAGTTTTCACTTTAAAAAAAAGTACATGTATCATATCATCACTACACCATCAAATCCAGTCTTGGCGACAAATAATTTATTTCAACTCGACGAGCAGCAACTCCTTCAATCGATTAATCAAGTAACCAGAACGCAGCACCAAGTCCAGATACGGTCTCTTAGGAGATAGCCCTTGTTGCTCTTCTTGTAGGGAATAGCCCAATCTATGTAAATAATAATGTCTCAGGCTGAGTATTCTGCTTGACTCATAAAGCCCGGTGAAGTTAGAAGGACCGCAAAGTTAGCAACATGGTAGTCATTCAAAAAAATTCACTGTTGCATTCAGAACTACGCGCGTGTCCGCGGAGAGTGGACGTATTTAGCTCTAAGTGGCGAGAAATAATTTCGACTCAAAACTTTCAAATAATAAAGTAAAATATTATAGTAGACAGAACGGAAATATTAATTTACTATTTAACGTAGATCACACAATGGATTCTAGGACCATTATGGCATGTACAATCTGTAGAATTTCATGCCTGCTAAATGTCGACTTTCACTTCATTTAAGATGTTTTCATCGTCGATGGATGGATTAAAAGAATGCAAGTCCGTTTCTGAGTAGATACGTAAAACGCTGTATTTGGACACAACATAAAATTTTAGGCATGAGTGGCTACTAAAACACGTAAAATTCTCTTTGTAGACTGGATGATGTCGTATCACGTGGAGGTACATGAAAATATTACAGATGTAACTCAAAAACCATAAGTTGAGTCGTTATCAAATTTGCATTGGAGTTACAACCTATCTTCCCAAAAAAAAACATTAAAACTGTTTGTTATTGGCGGAGAAATAAAAAAGAAAACATTAAAAAATGTATATCAATCATACAGTCAATTTATAATTTCCTTTTTTGATTCGATTAAAAATGCTTTATTTTTTCATGGGACATGAGATGTCTACCAACATGAGTTCTGTTAAAATTTATTGTAGCCATATTTTAAGATTTATTGAAACAAATAGAGGAAATGATGCTATTATTGTAAAAATCGTATTCTTTTTTATATTTACCTACTCATTATGTTTCACAGATTATTTTTAAAATTACTCCAAAACTCCCGGTATAGAGTGTTTTTTTTTTTAAATTACTCTTCCCATATGAGATCATCATTCATATAATCCTAGAGCACTTGAAACAAATTTCTGATGTCAAGAGGTGTAGTTTGAAATATGAAAAGTTTTTACGAATAAGAAAAAGCTCTGTTTGTAGTGAAAACTTCTTTAGCGGCGTTGCGCACTTTTTTGGAATAGGTAAAAACTTATAAACTCGCGTCAGATCGTCAGAACGTAAGACGGCGCACTATGCATGCGCGAATAAGACGGCACACTGCGCATGCAAGAATAAGACATCACGAGATCTAGAATAAAACGTAGATTCATTGCTGTTTTTGTATTGCTTAGATATTTCCGAAGAGTACAGGATGCGCAATGGATAATACGGTGCAATATACCTACCATTACATTCTCACATTTAGCAGATACGTATAATATCAACAGACTTTGCTCTATTTGTTCCATCTTGAAAATAAGCTTTATCCATGCAACCATAATATGCCTCTTAAAAAAAGAAAAAAAGTGTGTAGACGAGCAATGTTCGATGTACAGATAATATGACGACGCTCCTAGCCGTCACATGGTCTTACTTTAGCGAGTTTTTGTCAAGCCAAACCCAGGTTATTGATATGTAAATAATATTTGTGCATAAATGATAGTACTTTCATACTGAAAATGAAAGCAATTTGTGTAAAATTATTCCCTAACCATTTCAAAGTATCAAAAATGCACAGCATTAATATTAAAGTTTGCACTTCTGCCGGCACTCCCGGAGTGCAACCCGTCTTTTTTCTTTATGCGAATCCACCACGAACACAAAAATCACCCAAAAAATTACAAGAAATTTCTACCAGTTGTTGGATATTCAGTGATCAGTTATTGTCCTAATTATTAGGTACATTCTTAGTAAGGCAGTGCATAGTTATCACCCTTCTTAATATATAGCGCCAATTATATAATCTATGTCTCGGCTTTTTTCTAAATCTATAAATAAGTTGTGGCTGACCAATTGCCACGTGGACACTTACAATGGCCTTACAGTGCAGACTCGAGCTAAGTTTTAGTATGGAGCGACTTCCGTTACGGTATTTCTTTGCATGGCACTAATATATACCACTTGTATGTGCACGTGGATGCATTGACCTCGGAGGATCTTGACAAAATAATACGTCTTGAAAGTTTTTGAAGTGAAAACTTCTTTAGCGGCGTTGCACACTTTTTTTGGAATGGGTAAAAACTTCTGAACTTGCGTCAGGACACGTGACCTGAAATTTCGTAAGACGAAAATTCGTAAGACGGCGCAGGGCGCTTGCGCGAATGTTCGTGTTGTAAATGAATAATATTGTATTCTACCACATAAATGATAGTAATTTCATACTGATAATTAAAGCAATTCGTGCAAAATTATTTCCTAACCATTCCAAAGTCTTAAAAATGCACAACGTTAATAATATTCAAGTTTTCACTTCTGCTGGTACTCCCGGAGTGCGACCCGTTTTTGTAGGTAATTTATCGATTGAAACCAGTCACGTTCTTAGCATAGCTTACGATACCTGTAGTTGATGTAAAATGAAAAAACAAAATGATGTATTTAAGCTACATTTATTGGAATAAATAATAACAGTAGACAATAAAACAAAGATTTCTTAATGAATACATGAATGTTGTAATAAAATCTGCCTGTAACAATCCACTGCTGGGTTTAGGCCTTCCTTTAGAAATTGAGGAGTTTGAAGCTTAATCCTGCTCTAGTGCTAGTCAGCGGGGTTTAACGACTATTATCCGTAGACAATTAACGAGACCAACAGCTTAACTTGCACTTATTCATCAGAACTTTCCAAACATAGCACATTTCACAGGACAGATAAACGAATTTCTAAATGGCGAGTTACGAGTAGGATCGAATCCCCCTACATCAGAGAGACTTTCTGATGAATATAACAGAACTTATAAGAACAACTCTTTAGGCCATTTCGTTTTCAGTCCATTGCAAATTATATATCTAGGTTAGACATTAACTCGTAAGTAATAAAAATACAATTTCAAAATTGCTTTGTAACCATAAGCATCTGCCAATTTATTTAAACCGCTGTTCACGCACTTTTGCATTTTCATTTTTTTATGCCACAATAATGTCTAAGCTATACCTATTGAAGAAGTGTTAGCACTTCACAACAGCTGCAGTCTGTTACAAGCGCCATAGTTACATGAGAGGGATTTGGCGCCTGGACCGACTACTCCGTTCGCCCTATGAAAGCGCCGGCCCTGGACACGTATGGACTCAACGTGTCGTCACTCATATAACTTTCAGTATTTTTAGCATTTTCGCATGCAAACATAAATAAAATAAACCATCAAATTTATTTCAGTATTTTATTAGACTTTCATAATCAAAACAATTGAGCAAAACAAATAAGAGCTATAGACATGGTTGTATAAAATTTAATAGTAAAAACAATATGACTACATACTAAATTTCGCCATAAACTCGACCACAGAGTGACCATAAAATGAATTGTTACGTTCTTGTATGAACTATTTCGCTAACAATGTAGTGTAAGTCTACACTATGAATTTGAAAGCTTCGACTAAAATGATTTATTGGACAGGTTATCTAATGAGTGTTTTTAAAAATAAGTATTTTTTTTATGATAGTGGAAGGAAAACAAGCAGATGGATTTCCTAATGGTAAGAAATTCACGCCACCTAGAGACACTAAAGGTGGTAATGGTGCGTTGCCAACCTGAGGCCGAGATGTTAGACCTCGAGCTAACTTACTCTCCGAACCGGAACACGTCAACAGCAAGCACTGACATTATGGCGGCAGGAATAGGTAAGGCGGTGGTACCAGTCCGGGTGAATCGCTGCGAAACTCTACCACCTAATAGGATGTCACGGTGTTAGTGACGGTAAGCCTATGCTCGCCTTTTATGAGTGGCCTCGCAGGAAGTCAGATGGTCTATCTATTCTATAAAGGAGCCCAGACCAACACAGCCAAATAAAACCAAATGTACTATTTACCGTGTACTTATATGTAACTAGATAGATACAAAGAATTTAAATACACGGAAAGCTAATCAAACTACTAATAAAAAGTGTTTTGTCAGTTGCAAATTTGAAAATATTTGGTTTTGTAATTATAGCACGACGTCATAAGGGCGA
>NJDC01001634.1:101387-111923 GCA_002245475.1 Calephelis virginiensis | reverse complement strand
GTCAGATGGTCTATTCTATAAAGGAGCCCAGACCAACACAGCCAAATAAAACCAAATGTACTATTTACCGTCTACTTATATGAAACTAGATAGATACAAATAATTTAAATACATGGAAAGCTAATCAAATTACTAATAAAAAGTGTTTTGTCAGTTGCAAATTTGAAAATATTTGGTTTTGTAATTATAGCACGACGTCATAAGGGCGATCGTGTTACCAAATTATTAACATTAATTTAATTTATGACAAAAGTAACTTCACACCCATATCCCCGAAGAGGTAGGCAGAGGTACAACCAAGGCACCCACGACTAGCCGAAGACACTAAGTCCCACAATGTGATAGGTGGCAAGCCTATCGCCAACCGGGTACATTTCCAATCCCGACCAACATTTTTTTATCAGAAAATTGGAAAAATCCAATTTTCTTTGTGTTGGCCCTCCCGGGATTCGAACCCAGGACCTCATGCAGTCATGTCCAACACCCGGACCGCTAGACCACAGAGGCGATAACAATAATAATAATAATGTATGACGATTTTGCAAGCGCAGTGTAAATGAATTTTTAGATTGTATGTAAGGGAATAATTTGTATGAGTCTGTATTAAACAATTCATAGTTTTTCAATATCATTGTAAATTTCAAAGACCCGTCAGCTCAGATGTGTCCATTAATTTATTTTAGTTGAAACTAGGGGTTACATATTACTTATACATGCTAAAAATATAACTAAAAAGGCGAGCTAAATTTCTTTTGTAAGATTAATAATACGTGGCTGCCTTTTAAAAATGGTAGTATTTTAACGCGTCTTAAGTGAGTTTTTGTGTTTTGTTTGAATAAAATTTTGAAATTTTTACTTTATCAGAAGAGGTCTTCAAAAATCAATTACATAAGCTCGGTAACTTATTCTGTACCAGCGGCATGACAATGGTGGTAATTTTGTTGCGCAAATATTAAACTAATTTTAAGTTTTTCTTTTTTCCATGAGAGCAATAGAAAGAGACAAAACACTTTTAGTGCTGTCAAATTAGTTCGTAAATATTATTCTTCAGATGTTTAATCTTTTACTCTGAAAAAGTTTAATTAAAACATCACGATTTGACATGTCCGGACTAAACTGACATGTCCAAAGTGTTCCATCTCGTTTGTTTTTTAATAAGTTTAGTTTGTGAACAGCAGAATCACCACCAATAAGCGATTAAAAAGTTTTGGCAACACAAAAAAAAATGTTTATTCAAACGTCACATCGGCCATCATGGCGTGTCTCTATTATAATAGGTTACGAAGCTCGACTAGGGATAATTTTGTTGATTTCCTATGCTTGTCATATGTCGGCATGGAGAAAAACTGATGTTTATGTCAGATGTAACAGTTGCGCATCTTAGGCCAATGTGCAAGCCTAATATATTAATCCAACGTGTTGTGGACTTCGTGAACCAATTCGAATCGATCTAACATGTTTATGTAATACCTTGACTTATTGTAGAAATACTGCGAGCATTAAGATGGCCGAACACTAAAAATCTATCATGCATGTTAATACTTGACAAATAAATAGTTTTTTAAAAAAAATTGAATTTTATAAATTCGTTTTCAACAGACGTGAAAAACGACGGCAAAAATTTAAATTGGATAATTGGGCAAAAATTCTCATAGCTGGTCTGTAAAATTTGCTTAATATTGGATTCCAAACGCGGAATTCGTTTGGACGTTCATGACGAATATTTTTTCAATATTAGATTCAACAATTTTTATGATAAAATAAGAGTGTAGCATAAAATTTAATTGAAATACCATCATATTTAGATCAAAATAAAAGATTTTTCACTTTTATAATACATTAACAATTAATATTAATTTAAAAGACAACTTGCTTCTACCATTATTGCACGTATAGATCTGTTTTTTTTTTTTACTTTGTATCATAGCTATCGAGAAAGACACTTAAAACGATGTACGGTAGTACTATTTAAATTATGCACTTCTGCTATATTCGTCCAGTTTCTTAAATCCGAATGTATTTTAAAGATATAGAGTTGTTATTACATAATTAATCATTTCGCTTAAATTTAGATTAGGTCAGCCAAATTAAAAGTATAAAGTGTTAAAGTGTAAAGCCAAAGCGCATAATTTAAATAGTAGTACTATAATTTTCTTTTGTATAAAAAGTGTTGCCACACCAAATACCTGATTTGTTACTAATTAAATCATAAGTAGCATGAAGCTAAAATTGTAACAGTTGTCATTAATTAAATAATTAGATACTTACAATAGAGATAATCTAACAATAGTTTTTATTTACTTAGAACTTACACAAATATTGTCTACATCATGATAAACATAATATTAAAGGGTCACATTTATTTGGTTTAGGCATTTATTATCAAATTAGCAAAATATCAGGTTTTTGTGCGAATGTCTAAATTCACAAAAGGAGATTAA
Source organism: Calephelis virginiensis (assembly GCA_002245475.1). Lineage (NCBI taxonomy): Eukaryota > Metazoa > Arthropoda > Insecta > Lepidoptera > Riodinidae > Calephelis > Calephelis virginiensis. The sequence continues at coordinate 109,482 of NJDC01001634.1, read as the reverse complement.
AAAAATAGTTTGCTAGCAATGTCATCAAAAATTGTAAAACTTGAAAAGACTAATTGAGTGTGAAACATTTATTACTTTTACATTAAGAGGAAATACTACAAATTCATACATATATACAATGGCTAGTTCCAAATAATCATCAATTCAAAATATTTTATAATACCTAATTGGGAAAGGTACAGACCAAGCCAATTAATTATACATGAAAGTCTAGTCCGATACTCAAAAGAAAGGTCAAAATAATATAGCTGCTACTACACCATTGACTAAAACGATATCACAAAATCTGGCTCGCTTTATTTGAGGTTAGAATTTGCGTAATTTGTTCAGAGATGATTGAAGTAAGAGAGTTGGGAAATGTACAACACATATTACAGCATTTTTGTAACAAAAATAAAAGTTAGGAATATTATTATTGTGGACACCGCCGCGGTTGTTATGATGGCCATTGATGTCAATTTTTTTTTAAATAGGACAAACTTATATGTTCTAATCTATGATTATTTTGTTTTTTTGTATCATTTACTAGTTTGCGATTTTGAAATTAGCAATGACATGAAGAGTGCTCGCCGGGTAAGTCTGCGCGTGGCAATATTGAGTTTTTATTTAATATGTTTATTAAAAAAACATAGATGAAACAATAGGCGCAAAAAACTGAAGGGAAGCTGCAAAATTTAAGGGTAAAGAGATTTTAAAAAACATAAAATAGCTGCTTAGTCTAAATTGAAACTTTAAAAATTCCTTCCTTGCCAGGCAGCTTGTAAAGGGCGAGCATAGGCTTACCATCACTAACACCGTGACATCCGACTAGGTGGTAGAGTTTGGTAGCGACTCGTCCGGATTGGTACCACTGCCTTACCTATTCCTGCCACCATAACGTCATGACGTGTTCGGGTTCGGAGGGTAAGGTAGCCGGTAAACTTACTTTTGCTCGAGGCCTAACATCCCGGCCTCAGGTTGGCAACGCACCATTACCACCTTTGGTGTCTCTAGGCGGCGTGAATTTCTTACCATCAGGAAATCCGTCTCCTTGTTTGCCTTCCTATAACATAAAAATAAAAATTAAATCATGAGAGTAAAATTATTTCTATGTTTGGTAACATTAACAGCGCCCTCTTTCGTGAGCAGATTTATTTGGCGCGCACTTTATTTTAAAAATGTGTATCTCCTGGTTCAGATATTTTAATATTTTGCAAATCTGACGTTATGCGGCTAAACCATTTTTATCTTCATTATTAGCATTTTATGCCTATTAGTATGTACAGTAGAATTAGGTTTCACAGTAATCTCATTCTACAATATGTGGTGTTATATTATAATTATATAACTCTTATTAATAGGATTACTTAACTATTTCAATTATATTCTAAAACTTTTCTATAAACTAGCAAGTCGAGATAATTTTCGTTTACAATAACCATTCACTAAAAATCGTTTTGTACAAAGTATTTTAGTACCACTTTAGTTATAATATTACACTACGTATCAATTTGACAAAATGTAACCCTGTCTTAATACCAGTAATTGGGCAAGTTTTTTTTTAACAAAAAGTAATATTGGATTTTTGTCATGTCTTAAGACAGCGTTAGGATTCCTACAACTCAGTTATTTATAATTATTACATCATACTTGATTAACAAATAAAATGTTGGGTTAGGTAATCGTGATAAATAAAAATTACAAAAATAAATATATATTATCTGTGTCTGTTTTGCCAGATACTTTACTTAAGCTCACTTATGTTACAATGCATTATTATTGAATAGAATCTGCTATACAAAACAAATTCGTTTGACACAAAAGTAAAACTGCTCATTATATTTATGAAAATGTAAGTTATGTAGATTACTCACAAATAGTTAGTCCAAAACAAAATAGATTTTTTTTACGCCTCGTTGGACTAGAGGCACGTGTTCTACTACCAATAGTGCCAAGTATTTGCAGGGTACATACATTTGTTTGTTTTCTGTATTTGTATGATTACAGGTATTTTGTTTTTTTTAGATTTAAATCAGGTTGTGCAATCTGTTTAGAGATATTTATACATGTATTTGTATTATATACAAAAACACATAAGTTAGTTAAAACATGAACACGGTAAATACCAACTGAATACAAATAAATCTAAATGAAAAAAATGTAATTTGCAATTTTCCGCCAACGAATAAAATGAAAAAATGTATACGTATTATGGCATGACAAAACAGGCAAAATAGTGAATGAATTGGACTTACCAGAAGTTAAAAACCCCCAGATACATTCCGCTTCACACAACACACATCAATAAACTGTTTTACTAGCATATCTGATATCAATTCTCTGAATACAAATAAAACTATTATTTTAAATACAGGTAGTTTTCACATAGGATTTTTTTTCTATACGATGTTATTATTATCGTATCTTATGAAGACGAAGATAATTATACTATTTTAATACTGGTTTATCTATATACTTTTATACATAATAACACAACAATATTATAATGTAGTCATACTTTTGGTTTATTTTCTCTATGAAGCAGTCCAAAGTTATGTCACAATTCACTGAACAAATATACATGTAACTTATTCACAAATTACAGTTAAGATTATTTTATAGTATAGTACATTTATTTTTCTTCTACAGCACTTAATTAATCTACTAATTTATTATTTATTACACAACCAATTATAATAGATTCTGATGAATCTTGTTCAATAGGTACAAAATGTAAAAAGTACACAGATTACAGGCTATAACAAAAATTAATAAAAATATTTTACTTTTTAAATTGATGTCTCACAACTTTAAAGCTAATTAACGAGACGGGACTTTGCATTTTTTGCTGTTTTAACTTACGCTCTTATTATGAAATACAAATCAAAGTAAATTGCTATTAAGTTTTTTACAAGTTTTCACATAAATTACTTTTTTCATTGTTATAGTGACAGTGTTAAGACATTGGTTTGAGCTATAATGGTATTCTTAAATATTAGAACCTTAATGTCGCCCCTATCTATACAAGGCTAATTATTAAATATTGATGACTTTATCATACAGATTAATGTTAATGCACATGCAAAAAGTCAATATTTTGGATAGTATATTTTTGGTATAGGTACACGCAATTTGACGTATATAAACAAATCCGTCTGTTGTTTGTTTTAAAATACTACAATTGGCGTTAATTACTGTATTGCTAGGTTTCCCCCTTTTTGTTGTTTATTTTGGTTATAGCCCGTATTTCACAATAATGTTTATAAAATAATAAAATTGTAAAAAGTGTTCATAATCATGTTATTTTATTATGTTTCAGGATTTCAAAATAAATTTGATAGACTCCTTTTTAACTAAACACTATCTAAAATTGACATGCCACTAATAACATGGTACAAGTGTGTGTTGTGGTAGCATGTTATTGGTTAAAAATCCAATGTTATTCAGTGTTTAGTATAATATGTATTCAACGAGTGCTTAGTTTTTGTAGTTAGATAGTTAATTTGTATCTTTTGGATTATTGTATGTTCTTTGTAATCTGTATATTTTAAGTTTTTGAACATTCCAAAGACGAGTACTTTTGATATAAAGATGTCAAACACTAAATTATATTTAGACAAAATCTTGGATTTAAATAATCTTCATACTCTATATATTTCGAGTTTTTGAACATTTCAAACACTTAATATTCAGCTGTCAAATAGTAAATTAAATAAAGGCAACACCTACAACAAAAGCTTGTGATTTACGTGTAAAGTATTCTCGTAAAAGCAAACTTACATGAACACCGATATTATAAACACGAAGTTACAGAAACCACAATAGTTATTGTGTACAGGCAACCCCAACTTCGCAAGCCCTCAAATAAAGTTAGGAAGGAGTCATCGTAGATCACGAGAAAACTCAGATAACATTCCATTGTTTCAGTAACACGCTTAGAATAAAACAATAGTGGTGACGTTTATGTATCACTGCTACGAGTACAATAGTTAGCAACTTCTTTGTTAAATCCTCTTATTTACAAATAATCCGCGTTTTCATCGCCTCAGGCCAGACATCATCGCAGGATCTGTCTGGAATAAAATAAATTGGTTTTAGTACTGGGTATTTCATTTACAAATGACTTACAAGAGTAGTTTAGGGTTCAAGTGTAAATTTTTTTGGTCGCCTCTGTGGTCTAGCGGTTCAGTTGTTGGACTTGACTGCACGAGGCACTTGATACTTGTTCGAATCCCGAGTCGGGCAACAAAAAAGTGGGTTTTTCCAATTTTCTTATAATAAAACGTTGCTCGGGATTTGATAGTTGCCCGGTTGGCGATAGGCTTGTCACCTATCACATAGTGTGGGGTACTTAGTGTCATCGGCTAGTCGTGGGTGCCCTGGTTGTGCCTCTGCCTACCTCTTCAGTTATATGGGCGTGAAGACACCTTTTTTTTGTAGTTGTACAATATCCAATCTTCTGGGATAATGTAACAAACAAGCACACGATTTTTATGCCAGTAAGAAACAAACTTGGCCTGTAGACACTTGACATATTTAGTGTGTGTCGCAAGTGCGTTGCTATCCTGCGACCGGAGTGTTAGGTATATCGTGCAAGTTATACCCAGTTTGGCGCAACTTTCATATAAAAAAATAAAAAAATAAGTTTGCTATGTTTTGTATTCGCCCAAACTTGTAGTTGCCTTATATCTGAATGCCATTAGATTTACTTTCAAATTATTCGGGTTATATTTTTTCAAGTAAACTTCATACAAAGTTCGAGTTTGCTATGTATCTATGGAAGTCCTGCCTCTTATTACGTAGTATTTTTATACTCTTTGGTTATACCCTCTAAACTAGCCCACGACACTGTCATATTGGCGGCAGGAATAGGAAAGGAGTTGGTCCAAAACACTCCACCACCAGTGGTCTTGTTGATACTGACCTGTTTTTACCAGTGCTCGCCTTTTACTGTGCTGCGTGGCAGAGAGACAGATGGTCTGTTCTACACAGTAGTTCCGAACCAACACGGGGAAAGGGTCCGTAGATTTATTCGCATTCACTGCATTTGATTTTTTTTAAACGGGATTCCGTCACGAAATCCCTAATATGAAAGGCTTTCCTACTTGGATATTCAATTGCCTGTTCCATTTTTACGAATTTCTTTGGATTAATTATCATTTGTGCACTGTCACTAAACAAAATTGTACAAAATACCCCCAAAATTGACTAATTTCGCTCAATATCAACACGAAATTAAATTAAAAAAATTAACAATTATAAAAAAAACTTTGACCATTTATTCTCTCAATGGCGCTAAAACTCAATTGGAATCCTATATGTCATTTTAGGTCATTTTGCATACAGTACTAGCGGACTATTAACATTCAGTTACAAATAAATTCAAATAAACCGATAAAATAATTTATTGTTTGCTTTTTTTTATGATAATTAAAGGCAAACAAGCAGACGGATTTCCTGATGGTAAGAAATTTACGCCGACTAGAAAGAAACACCAAACGTGGTAATGGTGGGTTGCCAACCTCAGGCCGGGATGTTAGACCTCGAGCAAAAATAAGTTTACCGGCTACCTTACCCTAAAAACCGGAACACGTCATGACGTCAACCTACCTAAGGTTAAATAAATGTTAATAATTCGATAGTATTGTGTTCTAGAGTACCTAAAATGACATACTCAATACAAGTTTTAGGCGCTTTTTGCACGATCGAGCTTCAAGAGTAACCATAGTAAACGAATACAATTTCAATTTTTAAAGAAGTTTTACTCACACACAAATATGTGTTATTAATTTTCTTATGGACCAGCCAATATAAACTTGTTGAGAAGTGGGTCGCGTCATTTCAGCTTAGACGGACTTAATTTAGCGTGAAGAAGAGGTAATCGTCTCTAATCTCATATTACCTAGAACCTTACAAAATTTTATGTTGCAATTAATGTTAGGAATGGGGGAAAAGTGTGCCAATTACGTTCTGATTGAAGTCATGGTAATTTAGGGATTTATTATTTTTTTAAAAGTCCATAACATTGATGAGTTTTATCTCTTTGTCTCTTATATTTCTGACTGTGAAATACTAGCGTACTTTGAATGAACGAAACTTATTAAAAGTGACAACAAACAGTAGATTTTGTTATTATTGAATTTCGTTTCCAAATTCAGTAAGTTATTTGAAGTGCCTTTAAAATTTAAAATAAAATAAAAAGTGTTAACGGAATGCAGTAATCATGTAAAAACGGCATCCGTCTTTTATTTCGTTTTACTGTAATTCCAAAATCTCGTCCTTCGAACTTTATTTTCTTTTATATTATGTACCTAATAGTATAATTTACTTTCTTATTAATATTAGTTTTAATATTTTTCTCCGTGTTCGGGCTCCTTCGCAAAATATACCATCTGCCTTCCTGCCAGGCAGCTAGTAAAAGGCGAGCATAGGCTTACCGTCACTAGCACCGTGACATATGACTACGTGGTAGAGTTTCGCAGTGACTCGCCCGGATGGGTACCACCGCCACCGTCTTACCTATTCCTGCCGCCATAACGTCATAGCGTGTTCCGGTTTGGAGGGTAAGGTAGCCGGTAAACTTACCTTTGCTCGAGGCCTAACATCCCGGCCTCAGGTTGGCAGCGCACCATTACCAGGCGGCTCTAGGCGGCGTGAATTTCTTACCATCAGGAAATCCGTCTGCTTGTTTGCCTTTCAATATCATAAAAAATAGTAATAATGTTATAACTTTATTTATATCATATAAAGTAAATTACCTTAATAAATCTGATACTGCAAATGTAGAACAAATTAAGATTAAGACCGCTGAAGCACCCACAGGACCTGCGAACAAAATGATAAATGATTTCAACGTCGTATTAATCTGGAGTTAAATTAACTTGTCATAGCTTGACGTTTCGTGGAATAAACTCAAACCAAAATTTTAGTTATTAAATTAGTACAAAATTATTTGGGAATTTTTCATTTAGACTAAAATAATAGGCTTAGAAAATTTAAAATTACATGTAAGTTCAAAGTCATTGGTGATTTTTGAAGACTACGAAAGAGAAAGAGATTACATTTATATCTTCAATATTTTTTGTGAATATTAATGATCGATTTCTCTTTCTTTTGTGAACAGATTTAAAAAAATATTTTTTGTTAAAAGGAGCGTACTTCCGAAGTAGTCCCATTGTAAACAGGTCTGGATATGATGGTGGAACTCCAGGTAAATTGAAGAAACGTACTCAATTTTTGTTTGAAAAGAAAATAATGTATACACCAGATTGCAAACTTGACATTTTTTAAATACCCAGGTATATATTTTATTTACTAATGCCCGCGGTGTTTCCCGCGTTGCTAATGATCCCATAGCAACATGTTTTCGGGATGAAAACTACCTTACGTGTTAATCCAAGTTACCCTCTATATTAGTGCCAAATTTCAAGAAAATCGGTTCAGCACTTTATGCATGAAGGAGTAACTTTCGCATTTATAATATTAGTAATCATATTTATATAACACTTTATAACATTAATAAGATAAACATATATATAATAAACATTTTTGAAACCACTAAAAAGAAGCATTTTGTTTGCCGTCTCTAGCTTTAAAATATTCCATTACATTAGGATAGATTTTCTTTGATTCATCCTATTTGATACAACTGTAGTCAATGAATCTGGTTTATAAATAAACATTTAACCCACGCTTTAAATTAGATTTTTCTAATATACTGACCAAAGCCGCAGATGTTACCAAAAGTGAGCCTTTTTATTTAATAAACCTATTTCTAAGAACGGCAGACTTCTTTTCCAAGATATTAAAATGTACGACCTGTATTAAATCAATGCCTTTGAGTACCAATCCTTTGAAGAGATATTCAATTAATCAAAGGTCCAATCAAAAGCTATTGTATTCAATGTTATAAGACTCTATAAGAATATCGTCAACCCTATCAAAAACATAAATGTAAAATGTTAACCAAGTTAAACATCAATGTGTCGACATCAATAACAAAATAAATAAATAAATATGTTCACATCTCTTACACAAATTAATATACATATGTGATTTTAAAATTGATACATTACATCCTATTGTAATATTATAAATGCGAAAGTTTGTAAGTATG
>NJDC01001634.1:71796-90624 GCA_002245475.1 Calephelis virginiensis | reverse complement strand
AGACCACAGAGGCGACTAAAATTTATATAATCTACTCTTACCAAAGTTTTACAAATATGGTTATTAAAAAACACAACCCCTCGTTCATCTGCACTGTAAAAATGATTTTTCACGAGTTCTTCTTCTGAGGTGTTATGTTACAAAATATAACCTATGGTTGAACAAGTGTTTAACTACATTCATATCTTTTTTTTTATTGAATCGGGCGTTACTTTGTGGAAATCCATCATAACAGATGTAAGAAAAGCCTTTATTTTGCTAATTCCGCGTGAGCAGTGTAACTTTTATGGCAAATAATCCTCCAAATGATACAGAATGTGACAAGCCCAACTAACGTTCCCACCTCCCACCTCCGCGACCAGAAGACGAATAAATAAAAGCAAAATAAAGGCTTATTTTACAACTGTTACATTAATATCAATTTTCATTAAAATTAAGCATCTTAACCGTGGAAATTTAACAAACAAAAATACCGACAAGCATTTACAATGTTTATAGGGTAGATACTTGATAAATACTATATCAAAATACGTTTATTCTATTGTCTTTATTAAAATCTTATGAAATCTCCAATTCTTTTGTCGAGAGTTAGTTTTCGACCTAACTATTCGAAAGTTCGACATGTAAAGAGTACGGGTATGCCCACTTAATATACTTTTGGCCCTACGATATACATTTGTTTGATTTAATGTGGACCACAGGATAACTTTTTCTTAATGGTTTGTATATGCGTATTTGCAAGTTTTTATTCTATTATCATTGTGATTGTTGTTTTTATGTGTGTAGGTATGTATATATTTTACTTATTTATGGATTTGTATAACTATATAGCACCATTAATTTAAGTATTTTCAACCCCGCATCTTCAAAATTGTAGGTACACCCAGGGCATCCTCGTTTAACCGAAGACACTAAATCCAATGTTATGATAGACGGCAAGCCTATAGCCATATGACACATGTTCAATACTGGGCAACGTTGTATTTTATTAAAAAAATTAAAAAAGTACTCGAATAATTTTAAGCGAAGTGGCGAACAAAGCTCTAGTAATATTTTAAATGGATAATTATTTCTTTATGCAGACAAGAATATGTATACCTAAGTATAGTGGCAATCTATCGTTAAACTAAGAAAATAATAGAACTTTCTAAAGACTCGACTGGGTTGATACCATCGACTTACTTATTCCTGTCACTACAACAAAAGTGTTCGCCAATTTCATGTTCCAGACATAAGCATAGCCGGTTTACTTGTACTCGTAAGACCTTATTAACCCAAATTCATGTTCGCATCGAATCATTATCTTTGACTAAGCATTTTCACGACCATATCCCCGAAGGGGTAGGCAGAGCACATTCAGGGCACCCACGACTAGCCGAAGATACTAAGTCCTACAATGTGATAGGTGGCAAGCCTATCGCCAACCGGGCACATTTCCAATCCCGAGCAACATTTTTTTTATTAGAAAATTGGAAAAACCCAATTTCCTTTTATTGCCCGACTCGGGATTCGAACCCGGGACCTCATGCAGTCAAGTCCAACAACTGAACTGCTAGACCACAGAGGACTATTTCTAGTTATTCTTACCATTAGGAAATTTGTCTGCATATACCTTCCAATATTATAATATACCTACTTTAATTGGCTCAATAACGAGAAAACGTCTTCACGCAAAGTATTTTGCGGAATTAGAAGATCACAATTTTTACTGTTTACTAATAGTTATTACTATTTTCATTCAAACACGCTGGTTTCAGAATCTTGACACTACCCGAGCAATTTGATTGTTATATATCTGATTCTTCCCTGTTATCCACATCTATCCATCCACATTCGTATTGTATGTCTATTTAAATTTAGCCTATGGATATGTATGGGATTTGGGATTTGGGTATAACATGAGGTGGGTAATATAGTAAATAATTTGTTATCTTAAAAGCCCAGATACTTTTGGGAGCCTCTTAAATAAGCCACTTTGTGATTACGTATGATTTAATAAGCTGTCTTCCCTGAAGCGTGTATTTTTAGTTTGGTCATAAAGTTCATTCATGGATGAATTAACCTCAGAAGTGAAATAGGGATGACATATTTTACGTCATTTTACCTTTGTTATATTTAAAGCATCATTCAGACAGTTGTAATCACGCCCCAATCACGCCTTCCTTAAAGGTGACCACAACTTGGTGGGAACTTTGAAACAATTCAAACTTTGGATTAATCTACGTTCCACACGGATGAAAACTAATGTTTTAATCCGTGTGGAATGAAAACTAATGTTTTAATCCTATAACACAAATTTTATTTTAAATGTTGATGGGACCGAGAGAGTTTTCCAATGATCCCAAATTTGTCTCTGTCTGTCTTGCTCCGACTACGATTAACACCACACCTACGGAATCGATAGTAATAAATATTAAAAGGTAGATACTTTAAGTTTTTAGGAAGGTTGTAGGCTACTTCTTCTCTCGCTTACTGTTGGAATTCTCGTGGGAGAGGATTAAAAGTCAAAATGTAACTTGGGCAAAATATTAATGTCATGTCATAATGTAAATTCATTAACTCGTAGTCAGATTTTATATTTTTTTGTTTTATAACATATGTTTTATAGATTTCGCTTCTAGTGTCTAGCGGTTCAGGTGTTGGACTTGACTTCACGAGGTCCCGGGTTCAATTCCCTGGTCGGGCAACAGAAAGAAAATGTGGTTTTTGAAATCGCCTATTTAAAAAAATGTTGCTCGGGATTGGATGTGTGCCCGGTTGGCGATAGGCTTGCCACCTATCACATTGTGGGACTTAGTGTCTTCGGCTAATCGCGGGTGCCCTAGTTGTGCCTCTGCCTGTCTCTTCGGGTATATGGGCGTGAAGATAATTTTTTTTACAGATTTTGTAACTTTTTTCTAAGTTATGCATTGTGAATATAACTTAATAACTTAGAAATTACGGGTAATAACACTCAGTATATAACAGTAACTAAGCTCAGTAAAACTGCAAAAACCGACTTCAACTATTTCGTTGGATACCACATTGCGATTTGATAATTCTTTTTCCGAAAGATTGCAAATGGTTCCGAAATGGTCCCACATAACTTTTATTAACATCTGACTCGTGGTTTTTGAGATATACTTAACAACGCATAAATTTTTCCCTTTATCTTGAGAACCTCATTATTGATATCACAATAAAATTAATGTGGGAGCACCTCGAAATTATAACCTATCTTTTTTAAATAACCTTCAAAATCGGTTGGCTATGTACGAAGTAATTGCGTAACAAGCATACAAAAAAGGCAGTCTAATTGAATACCTTCTCCTTTTTTGAAGTCGTTTAAAAATAATTTAATAACCTGAAATACATTACGTAAAGAAATATTTGACCATAATAATATTATGAAAACCACTACTAACTTCTACTAATACTACTACAAATATTTGTTTGTCTGTTATGATTGGTGTTATTCATTTAAATCGTTTAGAGTAAGAAAGGAAGTTGCGGATTTAGGTTACTTATAAATATACTATGACATTGTTTCACTTACAGTAACTAATACTTAATTACAAAGTGAAACAGTGCAACTTTCACATCTGACAGTGCAATGTTCTGTTCAAATATTGAACTGTGTGAAAAAAGCTTACAGAATAAGCCCTTTCAGAAAATTAAATGAATTAAGTTTCTTAGTTATTCCACTTATCAAAAAGATTATCGCAGAGTACGATACTGGCTTAACATATATAACTCAAAAACCTAACATAACATCTCTAGAAGTTGTTAAGCAAATAATAATTTATGCACGAAACAAAAGCCCGACAGCAAAATACGTAACGGTGGTAATTCTGCTGAGCACCAAATAAACTTATTTTAAGTGTATGCCATCTCTTTCTAATGCAACAAAAAGAAAAGAGATGGAACATTTTAGTTTACTGAGGAATAGATTAACATGTAATGCAACTAAATGATTAATTTAGATTGAACATTTTAGTTTTCTAAGGAATAGATTAACATGTAGTAATGTCATACAAACTAATTTGACAGCTTAAAATGTGTTTTTTTCTCTTTCTATTGCTATCGTTAAAAGAAGATAGCATTATAACTATAACAACTTAAAATTTGTTTAGTTAGTACGCAACAAAATAACCACCATTGTCACTTACCCTATCAAAACAGTTCTAACGATATTTTATACATTTAAATCGTTCAAACCCTTTCAGGTTGTAGCAAGGAACATAGAAATATACATACATACACTCAAAAAACACAACTTTCTCTAAAACATTCGGGTAATAAATAATACAAAGTCAATCCGGCAATATCAACACCGGTAGCTTATACGGCGTGCCACTATTATTGCTTTCGCAATGCCACCGAACCCCCTCCGTACCGGATCTCGCTTTTAATACGACATTTTTACGTGACACGGATTTATCCTACATGTGTTGTACCCTTTAATTTATCACCCGAATAAAATCAAAATACTTTTCTCGTACAAACAAAATCTAAGCAGGCAAGTTTATTTCTCATTTTACATCGAAACAGCACCGTCACATTTCACAGTCCATACACAGTTTTGTTTTGGCTTTATTTTTTTAATAATAAACATTTTACTATAAGTATTTGTTTTAGACACAAAATTGTAGGTATATATAAACGATATTTTTTTTATGATATTGGAAGGCAAACAAGCAGACGGAATTCCTGATGGTAAGAAATTCACGACGCCTAGAGACACCAAATATGGTAATGGTGCGTTGCCCTACAAACCGGAACACGTCATGACGTTATGACGGCAGGAATAGGTAAGGTGGTGGTACCAATCCGGGTGAGTCGCTGCGAAACTCTAACACCTAGTCAGATGTCACGGTGTTAGTGACGGTAAGCCTATGCTTGCCTCTTACGAGCTGCCTGGCAGGCGGGCAGATGGTCTATTCTGCAACGGAGAACGGACCAACACGGGGAAAATATATATTAGTGTAATTTAAACTTAAAAATATATTTTAGGTTCAAATAATTGTGGAGAATTGTAAGATATATTTAAACTGTATATTAGAGATAAAGACTATATTACAATATATTTAATTCCTGTAGTAGGTGCACATTGGACGAAGGCGCTGACCGAACATATTGGTTTGAAATGTTGAGACTTATTTGTCAGTATATTTATAGAATAACAGTATCCATTGAAAAACCAAATTTGACCCGAAATGTTGGTCCAATTTGTATTGCGACCTTAGGAATATATAAACAAAAATATACGTATTAATCATAAAAAATATCTCAAGACAGATTGCACAAATTTAATCATACCCCAAAGTAAACGAATAATATATGTTTGTTGTGGGTGTTAGACAACGATATATAGAAACACCTAAATAAATACTAAGAATACGTTTAACTGGATGTGTGACTCAGAAATTCAGAAATCTAAATGTTCATCACACAAATGTTTGCCCCCGTGGGGAATAAACCCCAGACTCGCGGTTGATCGGTGATAGCCATATACACTTATTCCTCGACCATCAAGGTGGTAAAAGTTTATTAATCGTATCTATATAAATACATGAAACATCATTAGCTAATTGAATAATATCTTAAAAACATTACACTTAAATCACATAACATTAGTAAAAACATATTAAACAATGATACGTAACACCTATCCAAGTGGCTAAGAAAATAAATAATACAAAGTAATATCAACACCGGCAGCTAACTGCGGTGTGCCACTGTTATTGCTTTCGCAATGCCACCGAACCCCCTCCGCGCCGGATCTCGCTCCTAATGCGACATTCTTACGTGACACCGATTTATCCTACGTGTATTGTTCCCTTTAATTTATCGCCCGCTTGAAACCAGAATAGTCCTCCCGCACAAATAAAAACTAAGCAGGGAAGTTTAATCCCAGTTTTACATAGCGATAGCAAGGGCTTTTTTAGAATAATTTTATAAAGGATTACATTGTATTAATTTTATACAACTTTTAAATTCGACGTATAATAGTTGCCCAGATTGGTACTACAGCCTTGACAATATATATCACAGCCATTATTGGGTTTCAAGGGTACCCCGACACTTTTGGTTCCAGCTTCAGGTTTAGAGCACATTATTAAAATCCTTGATGTCTATCGACGACGTACATATCATACAAAATCTATTGTATACCTTTCAATGCTTCATACACGCGTAGTAACATGTAGGTATACGTATTACATGATCTTAAAAACTATTGTATAGCCTCGATATTAATATAATGTATAATACAATTTTAAAATTATAATTAATAATAAAATAATGTTTCAATTCCCAAACTGTTAGATCTTACGAGGTTTAGTATTATATTACTTAATTTAAGATAATTATAAGAAAATCACTAGACATATATGTAATTATAACGTTAATATAAAATGTAAAAGTAAAAACTACGTAACACCTATCCAAGTGGCTAAGAAAATAAATAATACAAATTTGTATCAACTTCGGCAGCCAACTGCGGCGTGCCACTGTTATTTCTTTCGCAATGCCACCGAACCCCCTCCGAGCCGGATGCGACATTCTTACGTGACACTGGTTTATCCTACGTGTATTGTACCCTTTAATCTATCATTTGCTCAAAACCAGAATATTCCTCCCGTACGAACAAAATCTAAGCAGGGCAGTTTATTTTTTTCTTAATTCATTGTTTGATACTTTTTTAAGGTTCCTTAAATTTTGTACTATGCGTAAGTAATTAATCGTTAAAATAGGAAAGCATTTGAATTCGATTTAGATTATAAAGGATCAATAGAGAAAACATCTTAAAATTAAAAAAAACTCTCTTTAACCGTTTTTATAAAGAAGAAGGTATATTGATATCATGCTCCTTTTTAAGGTCGTTTAAAAATAAGTATTGCTTTATAGCACGGCAAAAATAATAAGATTATTATTAAAAAGTATATATCGTGGTCTAGTCGCCTCTGTGGTCTAGCGGTTCAGTAGTTGGACTTGACTGCATGAGGTCCCGGGTTCGAATCCCGGGTCGGGCAACAAAAAGAAATTTGGGTTTTTCCAATTTTGTAATAAAAAAAGTGTTGCTCGGATATGTGCCCGGTTGGCGATAGGCTTGCCACCTATCACATTGTTGGACTTGTGTGTTTTCGGCTAGTCGTGGGTGCCCTGGTTGTGTCTCTGCCTACCTCTTCGGTGATATGGACGCGAAGATACTTTTTTTTAGTATACATGGAGTTCGTCTTGAAGGATGGGAAAGGCGGGAAATTTTCTTAAGACGCTTAAAACCCCAGCATCGAGACGACAAAGCACCAATTGCTATCTATAGTGGCTGTAGGCGGTACCATTTTTTACCATTAAGTAATTCAAGGAACAAAAATAATGTTTGTCTAACTGAAACTACTACGCATTTACTAATAAAACTTACACGCAGATTGATCTGGACGTGTGAAACATGTTAAAAAATTAAGTTACACACCAGATCAACGGGTGCGTAAGTTTTATTAGTTTAGTGTGTAGTATGTTAACACTAAAATAAAAAAATAACTACCGGCAACACCTTTATGTTTTCCGTCATACTACATAAAACAAACACTCGTTAAACACTTACTGTTTCACTATATAAATAAACACTCGTTGAACACAGTCATGTTTTGTTAAACACTGTCTAAAATTAGTTTCTCAACCAATAATATGCTGCCAAGTCATATATATGTAGTGTGTGATTAGTTAAATGTCAATTTTGGATAGTGGTTAAATAAGTGTCTAAATTTTTTGTGCCTTACCACACAAAAAAAAATGTTGCGGATGTTTTATTCAATACTGTCATTGGATAGTCTTACTATGTACTCTTATGAATTCGAATTTAAATAATCTACTAGGTGGTAGAGTCCTGCAACTACTCGCCCGGACATTCATGCACCACCGCCTTACCTATTCCTTCCGTAAAATGGCAATGCTCGTCATTGTTGTGTTCCGGTTGGAGGGTAGGGTAGCTGGTTTACTTACTTACGCAGGAGGCTGACCATCCTAGCTTCAGGTTTACAACGCCATTACCACATTCGGTGTCTATGGCGACGGCATTTTTTACCATCAGGAAATCCGTCTGCTTGTTGCCTCCCTATAACATAAAAAAAATCTCGGAACGTTTCTACTTGCCAGATAAAATCACTATTGTGTAGATGTGTGATTATTGTGTATTGTGTGTAATTGTGTCATGGAAATTGGGCGTGGAATGGTGCAAATGGGACACGAATTTTGTGGTTTCCGTTTCCAGAATACGGCGGTTACTGCGTTCAGTTAGCGGCACAAATAATTGCAATCACATAAAATAAAATAACTACAATTGAGATTTTAATGGTGTTTAATTTATTCGTGGATTCGCTTGACGTTAAATTGTTACACCACTACTAGTTACTCTGATAATAATACTAAAAACTTGTAAATTTATTTATATGGAATAGTATTTTTTAACCCTCGACGCAAAAAGAGGGGTGTTATAAGTTTGACGTGTCTGTCTGTGTTTCTGTCTGTCTGTGGCATCATAACACCCGAACGGATGTAGTGATTTCAATGTAGTTTTTTTGTATAAAAGGTAACTTATGTGCCAGTGTTCTTAGACATGTTTGATGAAAATCGGTTGAACCATTTGAAAGTGGGGGGATTAACCGATGTTTTTAACTTTTGAAAGGAAAATTAAGGGGAATTCAGGGAAAGCCTTGATACATGGCGATCTTCTATTATGAGATTCTGATGAAATTTATAACCTCGCAAAAAATCTGTTTTGAAATCAGACTGTGCAGGGATTCTAAAACTATTTCTATCGTGTAGATATGTTATTTTTAACAACATTATACGAGGGTGGATCCAAAAGTTCTAAGCCCTAGAGCTTAAACTCAGCTACCCACTTCTTGACACTGGAATACGATGGAACAGACTCCCCCAAAGTGCTCACCATATCTTGATGGATGTCTTTTGGTGATAGGCCTTTTTTATGGAGGTACTTAATGACTGCATAGTGTTAAATTTTCTCCATTATTCAAAATTGCGTCAGATTGCTTCAAACAAATAATCACAGAAAATTTATATTGTGCAGTATCGGAATGAAACTGCGCACAATAAATCAATATGACACATACTAACAAATGACGGTAGATTTTAAAAAGATGTCATAGCTCCATGTAGGTTAGGCCACGAACTTTTGGATCTACCTCGTAAAATGGAAAGACTCTGTTGTGCACCACATACATAAAAATATAAATACAGCGACAGAAATAGATAAGGCTGAAAAGAAAATACAATTATAATTTATTTCATGTACTTTTTAGTTTTTCACGTAGCCGGGTTTTAGTTGTAGGTATGTATTTTTTTTATTTTATTAATAGGTAAACAAGCTAACAGATTTCCTGGTGCTGAGTAATAGAATTGTTGTCGCTTTTGACAACAAAGACGGTAATAGCATGTTGCGAATCTACGATTGCGGTTAGTCTTAATTAAGCCTCTGGCTTGAGCGGTTAAGTAAATATTATTATATAGCTACCCTACCCTCAAAAATTTAAGCACACCAGATATAGTGAGTTTTTTTTTTATAATATTGGAAGAATTCCTTACCTGATGGTAAGAAATTCACGCTTTTTAGAGACACCAAAGGTGGTATCGGTGCGTTGCAAACCTGAGGCCGGCATGCACTGCCGTTATGATACCAGGAATACGTAAGACGGTGGTGCCAATCCGGGCGAGTCGCTGCGAAACTCTACCACCTAGTAGGATGTCATGGTCTTAGTGAAGCCTATGCTCGTCGTTTACGAACTGTCTGGCAGGAAGGCAGATAGTCTATTCTGCAAAGTAGCGAGCGGCAAGGTGACGGCGATAAGAATAGGTAAATTATTAGTAATGATCGTACATTTTAAGTAACTTCTAGTTTGTGGAAAAACAGCGTAACAAATATTATTAAGAACAAATTTAAAGATATATTTGTTTATCCGTAAATTATGCGATAAAGGGGTCATTACCATAAAAATTTCGGGGCTACTGAGAAATATAAGGAAAGTTGTTGGCAGCTTAAGAGCGAGCCGACATAATTATGTAGGAGCGGGCCTTTTATCCCGGATTATAATTATATTTAGGGTCATGTAAGAATATCGCTATCCTCTCTTAGATGATAATATTTCCTGCGCATCTTATGAAAGTGTTAAAGGGTGGTATGTTTTATTTGTAAATGTAAGTTATAATCTAGAAGCTATTGTATGTTCAAGATTTGGAACATGATACAAGTTAAAACGAAAGTTTTGTAAAGGTATGTTATTAGTTTTTTGGATGTTTGTTTGGAAGCATTCTTTAAATAGCTAATGTGTTGCAAACTTTGCGGTTTTTACAATTTCACCGGATTCTGATATGGATGTATTTTTTACGTTCAGTACTGGACCGATAGAGACAAAAGTAAATGCAATTAAATGCTTCATCATTTATTATATTTTTGGGGTTCCTTAGCCGAATGACAAAAACGGAATCCATGTAGTCCGTCCGTCATAGCCACTTTGCTCTTAAACCATTATGACTAGAACTTTCAAACTTGGTAGGTAGTGGTGGATATATACATTTTGTAAACAATTTCACTGTTGTTAGACAACAAAATGCGTGTCGCTCTCGTTTAACTTTGCAAAAGTAAAAATAAAATAAATATACGCTACATACCTATATAATAACTTAAGAAAATAGTTTGAATGACACATATTTTTGTAAACCGCAAATAAGTCAGTCATCGATACAAATTCTGCGAAAAACAAAGTTAGTTTTGCGCTAATGAAAAATATAGTGATAGTTTACAGTCAAATATTATCAATATAAAATCCTTAAACAATGTTATAAAACTCTTCATGGCCGAGTCCGACTTGGCGACACGTTGGCGATATTTCAAGTCATCCACAGTTTGGCGCAACTTTCATATCAAAAAATAAAAAAAATAAGTTTGCTATGTTTTTTATTTGCCCAAATCATATATCACTAGTTGCATTATATGAATGCCTTTAGACTTACTTTCAAATTATACGGGTTATACTTTTTCAAGTAAACTTTATACGAATTCGGGTTTGCTACGTATCCATGCCTCTTACTACGTAGTATCTATATACTCTTTGGTCATCTAGTAAAGAGGTTTTTTTATATGCACAGAAAACACCTTTTAACATCATAAAAATTACCGCCTTACCAATTCCTGTCGCCATGAGATCAAACGTCAGCTGGTAAACTATTTTATCGGGGCCTAACTTGTCGGCCTCAAATTGGCAACGCACCATTACCACCTTTGGTGTTTCTAGGCAGCGTGAATTTCTTCATCAAGAAATCCGTCTGCTTGTTTGCCTTCCAATATCGCAAAAAATCATTTAAAATAAATTTATCAAATAATGTTGTATATTTTAATAACCTCGCTGTTAACATAATTCATTGTACTTGAAGTAACAGTACAATTCTCTTGTCGCAATAAATCCAAATTGATCTCCATGCGGCGTTCGCCTGTCGCCTAAAGAGATTTTTTATACGGATAGAAAACCCCGTATAACATCATAAAAATCACCGTCTTACCTACTCCTGTTGCCATGAAGTCAAATGTCAGACGGTAATCTTACTTTTGCTCGGGGCTTAACATCCCAGCCTCAAATTTACAACGCACCATTATCACCTCTGCTTGTTTGCCTAAGAATATCTTAAAAAATAATTTACAATAAATTTATTAAACAATTTCCTGTATTTTAATAACCTCACTGTTAACATAATTCATTGTACTTCAAGTAACAGTACAATTCTCTTGTCGCAATAAATCCAAATTGATCTCCATGCGGCGTTCGCCTGTCTCCTAATACTTATTCTGGTGTCGTCGCCGTAAATGTGAATTAAGATTGCTAAACACGTGTTATATGAGAGTTAAGCGGTGGTTAATCTTAGCGAAGGGGTTGGCAAGGCTCGAAAACATTTATTTACGTGCCGTATAAACGAATGTCACATTCCACATAATAACGTGAATTATACCCGTATTCCTTGAATTTGCCAAACTTGGCAGGTACAGCGAGGTGTTATGGATTGGAATTAAAAGATTAAACATTTCGTGTTTGGTGTTATTTATGGGTTGCCAGGGCGTTTGTTGTTTAATAGCTTTTGTTTTGTAGTTGGTTAGTTTTTTATATTTTTATTTTCTGATTAGATGGTATAGAATCCACCCCATAAAGTCATCTATACGATATCATCCGCAAGACTTGGATTTGATTGAGAGTTATCATACACGAATTTACTATCAACCGGTCCCGCAGCGGCAAACATATGTGTGATAAAATCATTTCACGCCTATATCCCCGAAGAGGTAGGCAGAGGCGCAACCAAGGCACCCACGACTAACCGAAGACACTAAGTCCCACAGTGAGATGGGTAGTAAGCCTATCGTCAACCGGACACATATCCAATCCCACCAACGTTATTTTTTTTTATTAGAAAATTGAAAATGTATATTTTCTAATTTAGATGTGTGATGTACTGAATATAGATATGACGTGTATTTCTATGTTTATGGTGCTTACATTAGCTCGAAGGAAAAAATGGAAAGATCATTCTATAAATGAGTGGTAAATAACAGGCACACGACGACCTTGATAAAAAGAGATATAACTGTGAAATGTGCAATGCCATAGACGTTATAGATTATTGTAACAATAATTACAAAATACAATCATACACACATATTATGACGCCCAGTCACTTGCTTAATAGGCGGTATATCGAGTGTCAAATGTCACAATTAATACAAAACTGCATCGTTTCATCCATATTCGTCACTGTTTGAGACTCTTGATACTTTCTTCAGATAAAACCCGAGAGATTACCAATAGCCTAGAGTCAAAAGCTTCAATATTACACTAGCAGACTGAATACACGTCCAGTCTTAACTATGAACATTGAATTCCTAAGTATTCTAATATTCCGATAATTTATTTTTTATTTCTTTCACTGCAATCTTATTCCGAAAAATATTATCAAAAGAAGTTTTTTTTATATAGCAAAAGACAGCAAACATGCACAAGGCTTGGCTAATGGTAAGAGATTACCACCGCCTACAGACACCACAGATAGGTACGTCGCCATCCTGCGGTTTGGGTGTTATTCCAATAGTGCAAATCTACTGGCTACCCTGTCCTCCGGACCTAAACGTGACAAGATTTAATGATTTTCATTCATTGATCACGTAATTGGCAGCAGAAATAGATACCCAGATCTCTACCCGGGCATATTACTGTACAACATTATAACACCAGTGGTCTCCTTGGTAATGATCCGTTTCACCTTTTGTAGCCTTTTACGATCATGTACAAATCAAGTGCACCGCCTCACGGAGCACATACTAGACGGCCTGAATAGACGACTACCCTTATACACGGGATCGATATTCTTCGATGTGGCCAAGGCGTTCGATATGGTCTAGCCTGATCTACAAGCTCTACGAAATGGGCGTGCCAGACAGACTAGTTCTCATCGTACGAGACTACTTGTCGAACCGCAGATTCAGATTTCGTGTAGAAGGTACTCTATCTAGCAGTAGGCCCCTAGAGGCGGGAGTGCCACAGGGCTCGGTGCTCTCACCTATACTATACACCCTCTACACGAACGACGTACCCCGATCGCCGCGCGTCCACGTAGCCCTCTTCGCGGACGACACGGCTCTATATTCAACCCTCCGTCGCAGTAAACAAATAGGCTGCAATCTTAGAAAAGCGGCCACGCTCCTGGACGACTGGTTCAGGAAGTGGCGTATAGAAGTGAACCCCGATAAAAGTGCAGCGGTGTACTTTAATCGAAGTGTCCCACCCGAAAGGCTAAGTCCCAGGCTTAGCCCGGGCACCATCAAACTGTTCGGTAGAGCGATCCCCTGGGAAAAATCATCAAAATACCCAGGGGTCACTCTAGACAAAAATATGTTGTTCGAACCGCATATTACGCGCGTCACAAACAAGGCTAAGTTCGTACTTAGCCGTCTCCATTATCTTATTAATAAAAATAGTAAAATGTCATTTCGTAACAAAGTGACTCTTTACAAAACCTGTGTTAGACCCATTTTAGCATACGGTAGCGTAGCCTTCGCGCATACGTTCCCGTCCCATCTCAATAAGCTTTAAGTAGTCCAGAATAGGTTCATACGAACTGCCACGGGCGCCCTGTGGTACGTTCGCAACAAGGACCTACATCGCGACCTTGATTTACCCACTATAGCGCAGCATTTCAAAGAACTATCGGAGCGTTACTTTGAAAAAACGGCTGCCCACCCGAATCCGGTGATAGCATCCGCGTGTTACTACACACCGGTCGCGAACGCTCCCTCCAATCATAGAAGACTTCGCCACGTGTTATCGGATCCTCCGGACCCAATAACCGCGGCAAATGCTATTCTCCCAACTCCAAACCGGAACACGACAAACTCACATCACTTTAACATAACACTACACCGTCGCCGCCGGTCTCTGCGACGAAGACCTCTCTTGCGACCGGCGCCTAACGCCGAGCGACGAGCCACTAATACTCCTCCACCAAGTCCACCCAGTAACAAGAACGCAGCACCAGGTTGAGGTACGGTCTCCCGGGAGACAGCCCTTGGTGCTGGCGTTGTAGGTAACAGCCCAATCCATCTAAATAATGATGTCTCGAGCTGAGCACTCTGCTCGGCCCACAAAGTTCGGTGAAGTTGTAAAAAATCGTAAGATTAGCAACAAATTAGTCATTCAAAAAAAAAGCCTTCTACGACCTGCCAGGCAGGACGGCAGACAGTCTATTCTTCACAGTGGTACCAAACCAACAATCATTCCACCCGTATTGCATCACCAAGGGTCATACATACATACATACATTTTATGTATGTCCTCTTAGCTATAAATATTATATGTCGCATATGAGTGACGGGGTATATAATATGGTTAAATATTACAGTGCTTTCCTGGCATTTGGTTTACGACTATAATAAAATTTAGTACAACTAGAGAAATTTTTTATGATAACATGTTTTACAGACTCTATATAAGTCGGCGTTTGCATTGATTTTGGCCAAGTTTGCTTCTTGAAGTTAATCGATAACGTGCGTTTCTATTTAACAAAGTATCAGTAAAGTCAGGTATCTAGGTTCATTTTTAAGAAAGGGCCCAAACAGCCCAAATTAGAAGTGGCTAACTTGATGAAAAATGACCAACGCCGCCCACGGACATCCACAATACCAGGAGTATCACAGACGCGTTGGTTACAATACATATTAATAAAAAAAAGTTTACAGGATATGTTCTTAAGAAATGTAGTTGTACCCCTGCCTACTACTTCGGGGATATGGGCGTGAAGATACTTTTTTTTAATATAAAATCTTAATGAATTTCAGTTGTTTCGTAAAAAGTTTTAAACTAAAGTGTTTTCGTAAGTGGACGAAAGAAAAATCTCCTTGCGTTGCAATTCATAAAGAGATATTCATGACTGGTCAATTCTCAATCTCTATGCAATGCAACTCAGAATTATGTAGCTTTTTAATTTGTTTTTGTATTTTTCAACTAGCTGATATGAGAGACGTTGTGCGGTTCTAATTATTGTGAATGTTGATTATTTTTCTAAGTAACCTTCGCCTGACAATAAAATTCGGTCTAGCCGTTAAAGCCTGATGCGATGACTCAGCGAAATAAAGTTTTTTTTTTACATGACATATTATGTGGTTACTGCAATTATACCAACCATGTTTAGGAACTGGAGAGGGAATATTTGCTTTTTTTTCAATTTATTTTTATGATGATTCTCTCGATGGCGCTAAAACTCAATTGGAATCCTATATGTCATTTTAGGTCATTTTGCATACAGTACTAGCGGACTATTGACATTCAGTTACAAATAAATTCAAATAAACCGATAAAATAATTTATTGTTTGCTTATTTTATGATAATTAAAGGCAAAAAGGCAGACGGATTCCCTGATGGTAAGAAATTCACGCCACTTAGAGACACCAAAGGTGGTAATGGCGCGTTGGCAACCTGAGACCGCGATATTAGGCCTCAAGCAAAAGTAAGTTTACCAGCTACCTTACCCTCCGAATCCGGAACACGTCAACGGCAAGCATTGGACTTAGACGTTATGGTGGTAGGAATATATAAGGCGGTGATACCAATCCGGGCGAGTCGCTGCAAAACTCTACCACCTAGGAGGATCACGGTGTTAGTGATGGTAAGCCTACTTGTCTTAAACACCTGTTTTACTAATAAACAAAGACTTAAGTAAGGGTAAAGTTAAGTTGATATTATAGTCTGTATTACTGAGTGATACCATACTATAATAATACCAGGTGTACCCTGCTATAATTATGGTACCATACCAGGGTACACATTATTCTATGTTTATTAATAACACCGTTTAAGATTTCAATGGATTCAGGTTATCAAAATTATATTAGTTTTTAACTATACTTGAGTTAGTGTCTGACAAACGCTACCCACCACTGTAACTAGTTGCTAGCATATATTGCGCCAACTATTGTCGAGATCTGACAATAATTTAGTTATCCTAGAACTTTGAAAACCAATACGTCCAACTCTGTGCATAGAACATGTAATAAACGAATACTGTAATATTGATTTGTATTACATTTTAGTTATTAACTAAATATTCAGTATATATCAATTTTAGATTTGACATCTTAAAATTGTAACAGATTAGGTCACGGAGACACTGCAATTTATTTATATGTACATATATCTAGCGGTTCAGTTGTTGGACTTGACTGCATGAGGTCCCGGGTTCGAATCTCGGGTCAGGCAACAAAAACAAAAATTTGGTTTTTACAGTTTTCTAATAAAAAAATATTGCTCGGGATTGAATGTGTGCCCGGTTGGCGATAGGCTTGCCACCTATCACATAGTGGGACTTAGTGTCTTCTACTAGTCGTGAACGCCCAGGTTGTGCCTCTGCCTACCACTCCAGCGATATGGGGGCGAAGAATTTTTTTACATACGTAACAATTAATCCCCATTTCAAATAGTTAACGCATCACGCCTGAACGGAAGGAGCAATTTCGCTAATTCTTGTTTTGTTTTGTTTTGTTTATCATTATTGAAAGAAGTTTGTTATGAAAAGAAAAACCTAGTAAATTGTACAGATAATGATAATACTCGTAGTTATACTTTAATTCATACAACCTGTTAGTAGCTGTTAATGCCAAGCGCACCGACGTTCACCGGTTTGGCTAGTTTACAATGAGACTTAAAGAGTGAATTAGATAATTCTGTTTTCTGAATCTTGACAGCGAGCGATTCACGCCCAATCTACTAAGCCGAAAGTAATGAAATTTAGCCTGAAGTTACTATATGTTCCAATAAGGGTTCTTTCTTTCTTTCTTTAGGTTTTGGCCTATAGTAGTATAGTTAGTATTTTGCCATTAGTCAAGTAGAAATTTGCATCAAATTTTATATCAATTTCAATTATTTTAATTAGTTATCATTCGTCGTCAGGAAGTCATGTCAGGCTCTTGGGTAAAGCGGTGGCCTGTTTACTCAAGCTCATGTAATGAGATTTGGAAGCAAAGAGGAAATACACGATACGCTAATTTCTTCATGATCATTTCATTTGTGCTCTTTCACTGAATAAAATTGTACAAAATGCCACCAAAATTGACTAATTTCACTCAATATTAACATGAAATTCAATAATTATGAAAAAACTTCGATCATCTTTTCTCTCGATGGCGCCAAAACTCCTCGATAAGGGCTATAAACTACTTTTGATCCCGCTCAATGAAGGGGTTCCCATGGCAGGGGGGTAAAAGTCAAAATATAAATTGGGCTATTAGTGGTCCGGTGTTGGCGTTGCTTGACATCATAAGGTTTCGGGTTTGAATGCACGCGTTTTTGTATGTGTGTGTTTGTGTATGTATATGTATCTGTGACTAAGTGTGTATGACTCTATATGTGTATGAAAATCTTAGCTTATTTTCGTAAATATTACTGAAAACTAATTATATAGTACGTGCAAACCGCCGTCGTAGTTTAGTATTTTGTTAACAAATCAGCGTGTATGAATTCATGGATGGATGTTCGCTCCACAATCGTCCAAGTATTGCTAAGCGGTTCAGAATAGAACTTGAAACAAATATCATTAACTTAAAGGATACAACCATCAGCACATATAATAATACTGCAAAACATAAATGTTGGTCCGGGCTCCTTTGCAGAATAGACCATCTGATTTTCTGCTAGGTAGCTCGTAAAAGGCGAGCGTAGGCTTTCCGTCCCTAACACCGTGACATCTGACTAGGTGGTAGAGCTTCGCAGCGACTCTCCCGGATTGGTTCCACCGTCTTACCTATTCCTGCCGCCATAACGTCAATGCTTGCCGTTGACGTGTTCTTTTTGGGAAGGTAAAGTAGCCGGTGATTTTTGCTCGAGGCCTAACATCCCGGCTTCAGGTTGGCAATTATCCCAGAACGTCTAAACACAATCCTTCTCTGCGCTATATGTTATCTGATAAATTTTGAACGTTATTGCTATTCGTATGTTTGCGGATACGTATTTGCTACATTACTTTATTTGTATTGCTATTGCAATATCAAATTTTATCAGAGCTTAGTTACCACCTAATTCTAAATCAGAATAAAAAAATATGACCACGTCATGTTTCATACAATTAGTATTTGTGCGCTAAAACTACCATCGAATCGAAACCGTGACCATGTACTTAGTTTTCAATTATTTTTTTCTGTTTTCTACATTGTCATATGGAAAGAATGGTAGATGAAAGATTGACAAAGCAAATATACAATGCAAATGTGGATGTGGATAGATGTAGCTACCTCGAGAGAT
>NJDC01001634.1:53213-71410 GCA_002245475.1 Calephelis virginiensis | reverse complement strand
GTAAGTAAGTAAGTAAGTAAGTAAGTAAGTAAGTAAGTAAGTAAGTAAGTAAGTAAGTAAGTAAGTGAGTGAGTGAGTGAGTGAGTGAGTGAGTGAGTGAGTGAGTGAGTAAGTAAGTAAGTAAGTAAGTACGTACGTAAGTAAGTAAGTAAGTACGTACGTAAGTAAGTAAGTAAGTACGTAAGTAAGTAAGTAAGTAAGTAAGTAAGTAAGTAAGTAAGTAAGTAAGTAAGTAAGTAAGTAAGTAAGTAAGTAAGTAAGTACGTAAGTAAGTAAGTAAGTACGTAAATAAATAAATAAATAAATAAATAAATAAATAAATAAATAAATAAATAAATAAGTAAATAAATAAATGAATAAATGAACGAATAAATGAATAAATAAATGAATAAATAAATAAATGGATATTTAATTGGACCTAACCCCGAAAAAAATTATATGCTTGTGTTATGGGTGTTAGTCAAGGATTGTAATAAATGGAAATACTTATATACATATTAGAATAAATTTAATAAAAACCTAGACCTGGAAATGCAAACATGTCATACAAATGTCTGCCCCCGTCGGGAATCGAACCCGAGGCTAGCGTTTGGTCGGTTGAGTTAGTCGTGTACGCTAGCCTCTCGACCGACGAGGCGGATATCTGTATAAGTAAGATATCGTGTGCTTTCAGAGGTGTTTCTACATTCCGAATTTAAAGTTTTCTTGTCACTTTTTTCTGACAAAGTCTTCTGTCTTTATTTGTTTGGTCTGTAATTTCCTAACTACAAAACTTTGTTTCTTGCAAAAAAGACTATTACACTACCAGACAATTAACATAACACATACTTATAAAATGAAAAGAGAATTGATAAAATCGGACTTTGCAATATCAAAATTGAATTTTAACTTTCTTCCTTCTTCCACAGGAACTGCTTTAGTAAACGGGATCAAAAATATCCTATAACTTATCTCAGAACACATAAAATATAACAACGATTATGATACAGACTTACAGCCAGACAGATAAAACACTAAAATATTAAAATGTGCTCAGAAGTCACACTTCTACAGTTTAAAATATATAAGTACGTTACGCCATTGTATGTTGATTACAGATTTAATCATTTTTTATGGTTCTATTTTCAAAAGGTAGGACATGATTCAGAGAAATGTAGTCCCATATCCCATATCCCGGTGAAGTTGTAAAAACCTTGCGGTTTTTTTAGTGATATTGAAAGGCAAACAAGCAGGCGGATTTCCTGATGGTAAGAAATCCCCTCCGCCTAGAGACACCAAAGGTGGTAATGGTGCGTTGCCGACCTGAGGCCGGAATGTTAGGCCTCGAGCAAAAGTAAGTTTACCGGCTACCTAACCCTCTGAACCGGAACACGTTATGATGTTATAGCGGCAGGAATAAATTAGCCATTCAAAAAAAGGAATATAGTTCCATATCTGACGAGTGATTTAAAATACATTTTGTTGTATTTTCTGCTTTAAAATCTCCTAAAATATGCCCTTCGTATATGTCTATGTATGATATAAAGTCTCCGATCGATCAATCCTTAATACGCCATGTATTAGTTAAAGAGTAGCTTCGAATTACATACTATATCTGCAAATCATAATTCAAGGCTTGAAAAGAAAATTGTCTCTACAAATACAATTCTTTATTTTATGACTTTCAAGTCTTTTAGTATTAAAATAAATCTAAATTTATGCTTAAAATCCCAAAGGATGTTTCTATTTTAATGAATTTATTAAACCATCCGCCACTTCAACTTAGGAGTGCTCGGCAAACGTGTTAAGTTATAAATTAATTATTAAAATTTATGATAAAATGCTCAAAAGCGAAAACAATATTAAATATTCATTATGTGCGTTATTACAACATTAACGCGGCTTCTTTGGCTGTGGAACGAAAAAATATTTCAGTTTTCTTACATAGTGATGCTGGTATTATTTTATCGATATCGACAACTGTTATAAAAAAGTATCTTCACACCCATATCCCCGAAGAGGTAGGCAGAGGCACAACCAGGGCACCCACGACTAGCCGAAGATACTAAGTCCCAATCTAAATCCAAATCCCAAAGTATTTGTTGTATTTTAACAAATATGTTTCTAATATTAAATGATGTCCCAGCGGTATGACTGTTTAACTGTATTATATGCAAAAGGCAAAGCTAATTGACTGACGTATCAACGCACTAGCCGAACCCTTAGAGCTAGAAACTTAAAACTTCGTACACATATTCTTCTTTTGACGTAAGGATTTTAAAATCCCAAGCGGGTGAACCAGAAGATAAAAGTATGAACGAAACTTTTATTCCTTGCATATTTTTGAATCAAATTTCATGTAAGGAAAGTAAAAATAAATTATAAGTAACGTGATTCAACGATTTTCCAAATTCTATAGGACATAACTACCCGCGTTAACGGGTTAGAAAGGAATTAAAAATTTCGCCACGGGACTTGAATCCTCAGTAGCTCAATTGGTTAGAACATTCGTCGGCTTGAGACGAAAGGTTACAGGTTCAAATCCTGCCTGGGGCGAAATTTTTTCTTTCTTTAAAAATTTATAGAAATTTATCCCAACCACAGGGTAAGTGCTAAAATAAAAATACGTTGCGAGAAACGAAAGTTATGGCCATTCTAAAATGTGAATTTCATCTGTAATGATGAACTCATTTGGTGGGTACTCAGAATTGTGTATCTATAGGACATAACTACCCGCGTTAACGGGTTAGAATTTATAGAAAGTGCTTGGGATAGCACAGGGCAAGTGCTAAAATAAAAATATAATAACTTGCATATTTTAGAGTTTTGTAAAATTTAACCCCTAAGATAATAAAAGTAGGAATAAAGTTTTATATAAAAGCACAGGCGAAATCCCATGGGCTAGAAACTTAGAATTTTGCACGAGTCACACGTGTTACTCTTTCGACGTAGGCATTCGATAAGTAAGCTATTTCAAAATTTATGTACCATGTAAGTTAATTTGAAAAGGCTTAATTAAAATATGAGCTAAAAAATTAATTTTAGTATTTTTTCAAGATAAACTACAAGCTGCGTTATAAGTATCATGCAAATGTGTTAATTGTTCAGAATTCACTTGACCTATTCTGGGGGCAAAGAAACGAAACTTTGAAAAAGTCGTCAGTTAATTCGCTGGCTCAATATTGGTAGGTATCAAATTGACTAGACATGTTGCCAATCTAATTTTTTACTAACCACTAATGAAAAAAAGAGGTGTGTGTTAAACGCAGGGTCCAATTTTGTTTCGGACTTAATCGAGAGGTGTCATGATCGAAATAGTTCTTAACTACATTACAGAAAGGTTTTAATGGGGGTTGGTTAATTTTTTTTAAGTAAAAGGTTATATGTAAATAGTTTTTTTATCCCTATATCGTCGGCATTTGGCGCAATTTAATTGTGTGCGTATTTTTATAAATGACACTTCTACTTTTCCACAATAAGCTACAGTTATAACTAAATAATATAATGTTATAAAGTAGAAGAACTATCTTACTTTTACTACTTTAACATTTCAAGCATATACTTTTATTAATGCCCTTCTTTCCCTTTTGTTTATCAAATTAATAGACAGTAATCTTACCTTTCAAAAGGAGCAAACACAATTTAATATAGATTTAATTCACTTTGTTTCATTCGCACTCCACGTCTGTTGAGCAATTATAGTTCAATATATCACTTTTGTTATGACAACCTGAGATAATGGTTGAACACTTAAGCAAATTAACTAATATCTTGTGATAATGGTTTAAGATTGCTTTAATAGGATTAGACTAATTGGATTATTTTGAATTAGCATAGACATGTTTACTTTTAAGGTAGAGGTAATTGTAACAATTACTAAAATAAATTTACACGATGCCTTCCGTTATATTTATACAGTATTTTTTTGGGTTGGCTTTAAGAAAATTCTGTAGTTATAAGCGTGCTCTTTGTGCATTTTTACTTCTTCTATATTTTATATAGTTTTGCTTTTTGTTTGCTGCAATTAAGCATTAAATAAATAAATTAAATTGTTATGAAAATGATTACAATGACAATCAGTGTGCTTTTTTTTATACTGATTAAATAAAAATCATTTAAAATGTCTTAGTTGCAAGAATAACTTTGTTGAAATAAATTCTGTTTCATATCTATTTGTATAAAATCAATGCCACTTTTCGTTGTAATTGTATAACTCAAGAACGGGCTCACCTATCCGAATCCAATGTTAAGGCTTTGTTTGAACTATTTAGTAGATGGTTTATGTGATGTTTATATAAAATCGATGGAGCAGTTTTTCATTTGTCACATTTTTTGTAATAAATGAATTCAAAAAATGGCGGATCACTTTGTTAACTACCCATTAATTTCAGTCAAATTGAAACTTATGTCAGATGGGGATTGTGCTGTCATATTGAAACTTCTTTCAGTTGTTTTTTCCTTATTTTCTTTGTTGTGTGATGTCATTACTGCAATCATTTCTTTTTGGACGTGCTTCGATTAAAACAAATTGTCAGCGATAATTATTGCTATATGTTTAAATGTAATGTAAATGTTGTAATATTTTAACCCAACCATAACGTAAATAAAAACGTTGCTAAGAAATTTAAGAAAAAAAAGTTAAATTGGCTATTTATCATTTTTCTAATAAAAACAAAGTTGCTCGGTTTGGATAAATGCCGGGTTGGAGATAGTTTCTGTCACCTATCGCATTGTGAGACTAGGTAACTTAGGCTTATTGTAGGTGTCCTGGTTTGTAACTCAGCCTACATTTAGCAGATACCGACGTGAATATATTTTTTTAAACTGGCTATTATATAATATTTTTTGATACTTTCAATTTACACCAATTAAGAAGATGTATAACTGTTTTAACAGTTAACGAATATTCTGAATAAGAATATAACGAGAAACGACAGAACGTAGAAAGCGGATTAACATAAAGTATCTTCACACCTATATCCACGAAGGGGTAGGCAGAGACACAAACCCACGACTAGCCAACTAAGTCTAACAATGTTATAGGTGGCAAACAAAAAAACACATCCAACCTCGGGCAACATTATTTTATTAGAAAATTTAAAATATTCATTTTCCAATTTCCTTTTGTTGCTCGACCCGGAAGTCGAACCCGTGACCTCAAGAAGTCTCGTCCGACTGGACCACTAGACCACAGAGGGGACAACATCAGGGGATAAGTTATCCCGGATAACATCTAATCGATAACTTCATAATTTATTCAACTTCATAAAGCAATGAACAAAACCTAAATGTTTCAGAGTGAAATAAGGTTAATCGATATGCCCCATCCCTATTAAACTGCTTTTTGTATAATATTTTCCTTATTATCCTAATGATTTGCCAACAACACCCTTAAAATTACTAAACAAAGCTTATGATAAACACCAATATGCTTTTTACACTCATTCTTTGTGAA
The DNA here is from genome assembly GCA_002245475.1 of Calephelis virginiensis. Classification (NCBI taxonomy): domain Eukaryota; kingdom Metazoa; phylum Arthropoda; class Insecta; order Lepidoptera; family Riodinidae; genus Calephelis; species Calephelis virginiensis. Next base: position 65,976 of record NJDC01001634.1, on the reverse strand, counting down.
TTTTCGTAACATTTTCCTTAACTGTTTATTGTTGCTTTCATGAAATGTTATTACTTATATTCAGATATCGCTTTGTATTAATTTTCTTTAACTTTTTAGGTTATGTTTTAACTTATTTGTAACAAAACATCACTGGAACGCTTCTGAATCCAAATCGGATTTTTGGGAATCTTTGTTTAGTAGAGGGTACAAAACACTTTTTTATGAGAGAGTGAGTGAGACAGCTCTCTCTATAGTATCTTTATTTTACTCATGTTTTTGTATATTAGATAAGTTTGATATTGGTGTATATTTTATTAGTATCATCAAACTAATATTCGTTGTATGAAAAATACTCAACATGCTTACTCGTGTTGAGTATTTTTCATAAAAAAAAAATTAAATCGACTCCCAAAAAGGACGAGGTACTCAATTCAACTGCATGTTTTTTTTGTACGTTCGTTACGCGATTACTCGGCTAGTCAATCAGTCAAATCAGCCAACCGATTTTGGTTGTACTTTTTTCAGAAAGATAGGTCTTGATTACGAGGTAGTCGCATATTAGTTTTACAATATCCTCCATGGTTTACCGTGTTGGTCCGGCCTCCTTTGCAGAATAGACCATCTGCCTTTCTGCCAGGCCGCTCATAAAAGGCGAGCATGGCCTTGTCGTCACTAACACCGTGACATCCTACTAGGTGGTAGGGTTTTGCAGCGACTCGCCCGGATCGGTACCACCGCCTTACCTATTTCTGCCGTCATAACGATCAATGGGGACTTCGAAATTTCATAATAATGGTGTCCCTAAAATCTATATAAATTTTCAGCTTTCTGGGAGTTAATGCAAGGTTTTTTGCCTCTATTTTTGGGCTAAATTGTCCGGATCATAATTGGAGTAGATTTTTGGAGTTATACTGCGCTTAATTATATCTTTCGCTTTTATTATATTTGCGTTTGATATTGGTATAGACTCGTACTCAGTTCTCACCATCCTACTTATCTCCTTTATGTTATCTCTATCTTTCTATAACAACTAGCTATTTAGCGGCTTTTCTCGAGTGACAGTCAATATATTTACTGATTGTAGCCCATTGATAATGAATTTCATACAAACTTTCTACCCCTACTTAACCCCCTTAGAGGTATAATATCTAAAATTTGTCCTAAGTAGAAATTCCTACTCAATAAAACGATCTTATCCACTAAATTTCAGGGTTGGAACTCCAACAGTTATTTCATAACAGACAATAAGAGAAAGGAACAGAACATCCAAGTGCTGTCAAGTATGTTTCCTTTCTATACTTTCAGTCTAAATATCTTCAAATTGCTCTTATTGACAACTAACTTTCTTTATTTTAGACATGATATGAATAAAACCTATATTTTGTTTTTATTTATTTGTAAAAAAATCGACTGTGTGGTGTTGAGTCTGGTGTTCAGCATGGTTTCCTGGCAAAACGATTTTGATTCTTCAGTCAGGAAACAAAATTAAAACGTATTTTTTTATTTTATATAAAACAGCGATTTCCGGGAACGGATATTTGTCTGGATGGCAATATGCCATCTAACACAATATTGGACTAAGTGTTTTCTGGCGGTGGTGGATACCCGTGTTATGCCTCTGCCTACTTTTGGGATATGGGCTTGAAGATAATTTAGTAAAAAGATAGCAACACTTGAAAGTTTGGACGATGTGAAGCAGAAAAGGTAGCATTGTTCTTTGTTAGGGTTTAGGACAGCAGTATTATTTTATTTTATGCAAAAAGATTCCTCGTAAACGCGCTCGAGCATCCTTTATTGTTTCCGCTCTCCGGACGGTAAGAACCTATAGACGTGACAAAATATTGCTAATGGGAGTCGTATGTTATATCTAACTGCCCTTAGCTGAGTTTTTCTTTTTACTGAAATGTACACAGCTGTTTTGTGATTCGCGTGTTACAAATGTTGTTTTTGGTAATATTGGTGATGTGAATTTCTTGCCATCTGGAAATTCCTCTCTCTTCTTAACCCACAACTTAATGGAGAAGGATATTATTCGTCTCTATGTTTTATGCTTACGTGTACGTTTGTTAGGCGGCCATTTGTCTAATAATAAAATATAGGTTTTGTTGCTTTTTTTGTTTGAAGGTGGTACTCGTATAATAAGTCAGTCGTATAACTTAAAAACCACTTGTTGTAATTTAATAAAATGTAAGTGAGGCCTTAGCTCCAGTTTTGAAAAATAATCAACAGATCGCAATGTTATAATAAAAAAAAAGTATCTTCACGCCCATATCCCCGAAGAGGTAGGCAGAGGTACAACCAAGGCACCCACGACTAGCCGAAGACACTAAGTCCCACAATGTGATAGGTGGCAAGCCTATCGCCAACCGGGCACATTTCCAATCCCTACCAACATTTTTTTTAATTAGAAAATCGGAAAAATCCAATTTTCTTTTTGTTGGCCGATCCGGGATTCGATCCCGGGACCTCATGCAGTCAAGTCCAACATCCGGACCGCTAGACCACAGAGGCGAGGCAGAGAGCAATGTTATAATGTAATTGAAATAGGTTATTAAAGTTTTACTGTGATTAAATTATTGTCAGTCCTGTAATAAAAATCTGAAGCAGAATGTTTTATAAAATATTAGTGGCCCTTCCTTCCTCTTCAATCACTTTATCTGTTTAAAAAATTGCAACAAAATCCGTTGCGTAGTTTTAAAGATTTAAGCATACAAAGGGAGAAAGGAACCGACTTTGTTTATACTATGTAGTAGTGCTGTATCTTCCTTCTCTCTAGGGTTCTTTATCCAAGTGGCAAAAAATGGACTTGTTAGTTTATCCGTCTGTCCGTATTTCACACACCTTATTCCTCAACTATCAAGTCTACACAGTTTAAACTTTTGCAGGTAAATAGTAAGCAGGTAAAAAATTCGTACATAAAGGACATTAAAATGGCAATAAGGTACTAAAATATCATTGTTAGTGCTTCAATTTTTTTGGTGATTAAAATCGATATTTTGGAAAATGAAGTCTATATTTGCAACTTTCAATATATATTCCTAATTTACGTTTGTTACTACAGAATTCAAAATGGCAAGTTCGACAAGTTCATTATATCGCAGGGGAGCCCAAGAGAAGATATTATTTGCACATACTTTTTCAGGTGTGTCATATTGCAATTGAGATACTTTGTACTATGGTTAAACACCTTCAACTAAATATCAAATTTCTTCGCGTGTTGTGTGCTCTGTCATACGTTTTTTAGTTTAAAATAATACTATTGTATGTCAAATAAAATAAGATATTGTGGGTCTAGCGCATGCCATTAGTGTAACAACTCGACATCTGGGTGATAGAGTTTAACAGCGACTCGCCCAAATTGGTACTTTACTTACTTATTCCTGCCGCCGTAACGTCATGACGTGTTCCGGTTTGGAGGGTAAGGGAGCCGTTAAACTTACTTTTGCTCGAGGCCTAACATCCCGGCCTCAGGTTGGCAACGCACCATTAGCACCTTTGGTGTCTCTATGCGGCGTGAATTTCTTAACATCAGGAAATAGCAAGTTGTTGCTCAGCACTCTACCAACACTGGTCTTGATCTCCCTGCATCGCTAAGAATAAAAAGTGACATGAGTTTATTTACTCTCCATCGTTCATGCATTCTTCGGAACGCTGGAGTGACTACACATTTAGCAATCTGGGCTCCCGCACTTTACCGGGTTTAGTTAAAAAAAAAATGTGAGCCGTCACGGGACGCCTGGCAGATGTGAAACATTGTCATTTTTTGTAAAAGTAATATGCAGAAAAGATCAGATTGTGATAGGAACTAAATATGTCATAATGATAAAATAAAATATTACGATTTTAGACTAACACTTAGATGTACTATTTTAGATATCGTATACCTATCGTCGACTGCGCATCATAAAGCGTGGCGACGCGTAGCCACGGCATGCGTCGCCACGTCAGAAACCGGTTTTACGTACGGTTATAGATGTTTCACATCAATATGTAATTATAATATAATATTGGGGTATACAAGCACACAATTCTGACCTCGCCCTATATTTAGACTTTAGTTTTACTGCCTGAGTACTTAAACCACTTTAAATAATTAATGAACATGCCGGATGCTTGAAGAGATTGCTCGAGCGAGCTTTTGTGTAATACAAGGTTATTTTAACACGCAGATTCGTTTGTGGGAAATGTTGAATATTTTTGATTACTAGTAATTAATATTATGCGTTCACAATGTATTTCCTCATTTTTAGGGTAAGATAAAAGCGGACCCTATTACCAAACCTCCGCTGTCTGCCTGTTTGTCTCCAGGCTATATCTCATAACCCGTGATAGCTAAAAAACTGAAATTTTCATAAATGATGTATTTCCGTTGCCGCTATAACAACAAATACTAAAAATAAAAAAAAAAACAAATATTAATGGTACCTACATTTATTCTGGTATTTGGTATATATAGTATGTATTAGAATCGTTGACTTACACCCATAACACAAGCATATAATTTGCTTACTTTGGGATTAGATTCAATTTGTGTTATTTGTCCAGGAATATTTATTATTATATTTACACAATAAACGTGTTTTTTTCGTATTTTTATGCTCAATATAAAAACGGACACAGGTAGACGCTTCAAATTTTCACAGAATATTAACTTGTATAGTACCTTTCAAAATAATTAATTAAATAACAATAAAGTAAATATTAAACGGGGGCTCCCATACAACAAACGTAATTTTTAATAGATACATTATAGTACGGAACGAGTCCAACTCGCACTTACCCGGTTTTTTGTCGAACACGTATGTAGTTAAATAAAATAATTTGCTTTCGGATTTGCAACAGTTTAATAATCTCCTAAACACACAGTGTAAAACACTTAATGTTTTTAAGTGAAATGTGCATGGCAACTTCTAAGCTTTCAAAGTTGAAACTTCTAGCGACAGAAGCTTATTACATTTAAGAGCATATCTTGATCTAAAATTTTTCAAGAGTAACGTGAATAAGGTTTCCCGACTGACGTTAAATAGGTTATAAAATTATAAAAATATAAACATGATATTAAAGCGCAACCAGTTCTCTAATTTTGTAAACTTTTGAAAAATATATAAAAAGTGAAACAGTGCAAGAATATTCTTGAACTAGCAATAAAAAAAGACGGGTTGCATTCCGGGAGTGCCGGTAGAGGTGAAAACTTGAATATTAACGTTGTGCATTTTTGATATTTTGGAACGGCTAGGGAATAATTTTGCACGAATTGCTTTAATTATTATTAGTATAAAAGTATTGTCATTTATGCACAAATATTATTTTCATATCAATAACCTGAATTTGGCTTGACAAAAACTCGTCAAAGTAAGACCACGTGACGGCTAGGAGCGTCGTCATATTATCTGTACAACGAACATTGCCACATTATCTGTACATGAATATCGTCTCCACATAAAGCTTATTTTCAAGATGGGTCAAATAGAGCAATGTTTGTTGATATTACACGTATCTGCTATCTGTGAGAATGTAATGGTAGGTATATTGCGGCGTATTATCCATTGCGCATCCTATACTCTTCGGAAATATAAAAGCAATACAAAAACAGCAATGAATCTACGTTTTATTTTAGATCTCGCGCCGTCTTATTCGCGCATGCGCAGTGCGCCGTCTTACGTTCTGACGATCTGCCGCGAGTTTAGAAGTTTTTACTCATTTCAAAAAAAGTGCGCAACGCCACTAAAGAAGTTTTCACTTAAAAAACCTGGTTTTATTGTTGTACACAGTCTACTCATAGAGTTGATTTCGAGAGGCGATTATTATTATAAAGAAGAAGTGCTTTTTGGATGGTCTATGTGAAATAAACGATTTTCTAATTTTCCGATTTTAATTTTTTTAGTTGACCGCTTCGTTGGTCGAGTGGCTAGCGTACTCGCCTTACTGCATTAACAAACCGCGAGGCTTAGGTTCGATTCCCAACTGGGCAGGCATTTGTGTGATGAACATTTTGATGTCTGCATTTCCGGGTGTTTCTTAAATGTATTCTGGTATATATTTAAGTATTTCTATGTAATAGTAATGTTGACTAACACCCATAACACAAGCATATAATTTGCTTACTTTGGGGTTAGATTCAATTTGTGTTACTTGTCCAGGGATATTTATTTATTTATTAAACACTAGTTGCTACGGTGAAATTCGTTGTACCCGTTCAGCTTGTATAGAAAAATTAAAAAGTTGTTTTCCCAGTTTTCTCACAATCGATCAGGATAAAATGTATCTTACGTCCTTCTCCTGGTTTGAAGCTACCTCCCCATAAATTTTCAGCGATATCAGATTAGCCGTTCTTGAGCTATAAATAGTGTAACTAACACCACTTTCTTTTATACACACAGATTTAGGAAGCACATTGACAACAAATCCTTACACTTATTCCTGGGTAGTTGTCTCAAATTAGTATTAGGAAGAAACACTACTTCCTAGTGGTTTATTGGAAAACGAAATGTATTGAAAATTATGAAGCATTTTTCTTAATCTAATTTCTTCGGAAAAAGGAAGAGATTTCTCCTACGTTTTTACGTTCTTTAATCAATTTCTCCGGCACTTATGAACTGATTTAAAAGTCTTTTTTTTATTTGAAAGATCGTAATTCCAAATAAGACCACCGTTGCCACTATATTTAGATCTGATAATGGAATTCCAAGGAAATCAAAGAAAATACTTAATACCAAGTGTAATCCAAGCAAAAGTTTTGAGAGTTCAAAAATACGACAAAACGCTTCACGTATAGGTGAAGACGAGCAAAGCGGTGCGAGGGCACTGCGATAACGCTTTGTTCGTGTTGCAGGGGCACTTCGGTGTACCTAATTTTTGTGGATGTAGATAAGTTGTTATTGTCTTAAACTCGAAGTCTGTTTTTTGCAGTTTGACTGCGCCTTAGTTACAAAACATGGATCCTTTTATATTTTTTCAAAAGTCAACAACGTATAAGATTCCGCTATCGTATACCGACTACATTCTAAATTTAGTGTTTGATTTTCATTAAAACCGATGTAACTGGGGCTGATATATATGATGACCACTTGTTTTCGATGTCATCCATTAACGCTGCGGCCTCCACAAACGCTGACAGAACCAAACCAAACATTGTAAAATTGTTTGACTATCCGTGCATCCTACGGGAATCATTTCCGACATGGACGGTAATAAACCGGGTTTTGTGACCGCTTCCCCGTAAATTTCAGTTGAATTTGGTGATGTCAGTATTCTGTTTGTATAAAATAACATAATTAGTTATTTTCATTATATTAATTGCTTATTTCACTGTTATAACAATAATGTGCGAATAGGTATGTGTATGGGTTGTTTACCGGTTAAGAATAATAAAAGCCAACGCGACTTTGTAAAGTATAAAGTATCTTCACACCCATATCCCCGAAATGCTAGACAGAGGTACAACCAAGGCACCCACGACTAGTCGAAGATACTCAATGTGATAGGTGGCAAGCCTATCACCAACCGGGCGCATATCCAATCCGGGGCAACGTTGTCTTTCAATAGATAATTTGAAAATATAAATTTTCTATTTAGTTGTCCGACACGAGGATCGAACACGGGACCTCAAGAAGCCAAGTCCGACACTAGACCGCTAGATTACAGAGGCGATTACTTTGTACACATGTGGAAGTGACTTTTCGTGGCTGTTGACGAGAACGAATGATTTTCTTGCAGTTCTTCTTGTTCTTCTTTTTCTTTATTTAGATTTTGGCTTATACGTTAGTATTTTGCCATTGGTCAAGTAAAAATTTGCATCAAACTTTATATCAATTATAATTAGTCATCAGTCATAAGTCGTCAGTAAGTCATGTCAGGCACTTGGGTAAAGCGGTGGCCTTATTACTCAAGCTCACGACACGCTAATTTCTTCAAGATTATTTAATTTGTGCTCTTTCACTGAACAAAATTGTACAAAATACCACCAAAATTGACTAATTTCATTCAATATCAACACGAGATTCAATGATTATAAAAAGACTTCAACCATCTTTTCTCTCGATGGCACTGAAACTCTTTTCTTGCAGTTATTATTTTAAATGGATAACATCCGGAGTATAAACTACAACTACACAAAATTTGGTAAAAAAATTGTTAGTAGTCTCTAGGTAAAAAAGACAACAGATAAATCGACAAAAATTTTAATGACACTCGATTTTAACCTGCAACGCATAATGAGGGATGATATATGTTTGACAATCCTGTGTCTGCGTGTGTGTGTCTGTCTGTATGCCTGTGACATCGAAAGTTTTCAGCGGGTGGACGGGTTTGGATGTTGACTTTTTATTTGAAAGCTGACGTGACCAAGATGATTCTTAGCTACAGTTGGTGGAGGCGATCAAGATTATCAGCTCATTTGCAAGATCTTACTACAAATACTGGTAAAACTGAGCTGGTTTGATGATTTCCTAATGGTAAGAAATTCACGGCGCCTAAAGACACCAAAGGTGGTAACGGTGCGTTGCTAACATTAGACCGGCATGTTAGGCCTCGAACAAAATTAAGTTTACTGGCTACCTTATACTCCAAACCGGAACACTATTTGTACAAAAAACTACCGTTCGTTAGCAAAAACGACTTGTTTCTTGAATATAGGAGCCGGTCATTAGGCGCTAGGTAATTAGTCAGTCAATTTAATGACTGGTAAAACTGACAGCAAAACCTTTTGTGTAATCACGCTTTATAAAATAAAACGTAACCAATTTATTTTTAGAAGTTAGTGATAAAGCATCAGCGACTAGTGCATGTTGTCAACATTATTAATTAAGGTTCTTATAAAAAGTAAAAAGTAACCAGCGCTCCTAATGGTAGAAAACGACATCTCCTATAATTACATACTTAATGGTTATATTTTTACCTTGTGGCCGGAATTTTTGGTCGCTTATTGAAGTAAGTAAGTAAAGATATTGACAATGTCATTGAATCTATTGCAAGAGAAATAGGAAAAATGTTTATATAAATCAGATCGAGATGCCTATTCTATCACCTAGTTTTTATTGATAACACAGGTAAAATAATCCAGTAACCAAATATCCTAAAATGGTTCATGGAGCTATCTCACTTTAATGTCTCTTAATAAAAGAGAGCAAAAAAATATTTGTGAGATAATTAAGCGATGTAAAAGTGCAACAATCGACTCTAATTATTTTATTTGGTACCACGTTGCCATTTGATAGTTTTTTTTAAAAGATAATACTACATTACCACCACTACCACATAAATTTTATCAACATTCTACTAGTAGGATTTGAGTTCCACCTAACAATGCATACATTTTTCACATATTTTGAAGACGTCATCATCAATGTAATCTCCTTTTTTTGGAGTCGGTTTATAAGCAAGCGAACTGACCCTCTCACACGGCTACAGGTACACACGTAAATGGATACAACGTTGCGTCGCTGTCCTGTAGCTGCGATGTAGGGGCCAATGTGCAAATTAACCGACTAGGGCTACTTTACGCTTGGGACTGGAACACGACTGTGCAAAACACTGTCACTACCCATGTAACTTGTCCAGGGATATTTATTTATGGCAGATGGAATGGACAAGAATTGACAAGCAAGCACATCACTTAACCAGCAACTGTATTCATACATCCAGTAAAGCATTTTACATCTATTTTTATCTATGTTAGTGACTAAAAATCTTAAAATAGATTTTTATAAATATTTCAGATTCCTCCTATACAGTAGGCTTTTTTCTTGAGTCTGTCGGAGACTTTATTAATAAAATTCCTCTTTTACAAAAGCTAATTTCAAAAACATCTTAAGTATTTAATATATTTTATAGAGATTTATTTTACAGTTCCTTCAAATTCTCTAAGGGGAATGCTCAATAACACTTAATTTTTTTTTTGCAAAAAAAAATATTAGAACGTAGTAATACCTTTGGCTTATCGTAGTCGGTCTGATCGTTCTGCTGCCTACTTTTTCCAAGATACAGGTATGAAGATAATCGATTTCAACAACACATTTTGTAGATCATAACGACGACAATAAATACCAGCAAGTGGTACATATTTACAAAATATCTATATTAACCCTAGAAGCAAATAATGACTTCTATTTATTAACAAATTTATTTATACGTATTGTAAAACTGTAGAATTAAAATGAAATGAAACAAAATGAAACGAAATGAAATTTATCTGATTGAGGAATATGTGTGTTAAAAAGTTGTTAAAAAGATATTTAAGCATTCCAACACATTATAACATTATGGTATGCAAATATTTACAAAATATTAACAAAAATGAAGTACCTAGACCATAGCACTTATGTTTATATATTTAATAAAACATTTTTGATGAAAACATTTGGGTGACAAAAATTCTACGTTTGGAATAAAGCTAAAATATACTTTTTAGTCCGTTTATAGTTTAAAGAGAGAAAATACGAAACCACAAAAATAAAACAAACAAATATGTAGCTTGAATTAATAACCTGCAGTTATTATTTTAATAGGGTATAGGTACTTTAAAAATCCTTTCATGAATATTTTTGTTATGGAATTACATACCCAAAACTCTTAGTATAAGTGGTCAATCTCACTATCGATACAATACTTTTATTATAGTATAAAAAGTATTTATTATCCGCCAGGCGGAACGAAGTTGGCCGACTAGGCTAGTTCTGAAGTATTTTTAATGTATAGTACGCTATAGATGAGTATTTATACATTCTAATAAATTATAATAAGATTGTATTATTTTGAAGTGTAGCACACACGCGTTACACGTTTTTACATATTGTAATGGCTACGTCGTAGCTTTACTACAAGTAATTACCTAATACGCTACGACGTAGTCATTCTACGTAGCTTGTAACTACACAATTTTCTCTATTTTATAACTTCTACGGAAAAAGAATGGTGTATCAATTTGGCGTGTATGTGCGTATGTTTGTGTACGTGTGTTTGTCTGTCTGTGGCATCATAACTTGAAAGAATCCTTTGAAATCCGACTTCATCGTCATGGTTCTTAGCTAAATTACATAAAAATAGTGGAGGGAATTCTTAAAAGTTTTGAAAGTTTGGAGTATGAACCCTTGACAGAAAAAAAAGAATGTTACAAGTTTGACGTGTTTAGTAGCGCGCGAGTGTGTGTGTGTGTTTGTGTATGCACCTTGTGTGCAAAGCTGATATGTTAGAGAATGTTATACAAAAGTTTGGTCTCTATACATTGACTGATTGATTAAAAACGTCCACCGAACTATTTTACTACAACAACAAAATAATAAATTAAGGGAGTCAACAAGTAAATGTATTCAATGTATATAAATGAATTCCCATTTCGTGTGATCATCGTTACACGTATGAACAAATGGACCGGTTTTGATAATACTTTTTTGTTGAGTTAGTTATTGTCAAGATAAGGTTCTTTTTTCAAAAAAGGAACAAAATACGGAAAAATGGAAAAAACTACGCTTTAACCATACAAACAAAAATATTAATGTCAAGCGATACGAAGTTCGCCGGGTCGGCTTGTTATACATTGTTAAATACAATAAGCAAATGGAATTTTTGAACCATACTTAAATTAATTTAAGGATGGTTCAAAAAATATCGCCATTAAAATTTGAATTTAGGCACCAACAAGTTTATATATTTTTTATATCATTATATAATATTACATAAGTTTATATATTTATATATAACATCAGTTGTGTCAACAAACAATCCATTGAAAGTCTAAGCCCTACAAACGTTAAAAAAATACTAACCCTTCAAGTGAGATCTTCTATCACAAACTCAAGTGCTTTTAAGCACTCGATAAACAAGAGATTACAACTGGCCTAAGTTCTCTAACCACAAACAATTAACGCCTCTTTCCATTACGTCTAAGCCTCTATTTATTATTTTACAACTAGATTAGATGCTTTGTTTTTAGTTATTTGATGTATTAATGTATTGTATTTTCTTTTTTTTGCAGGTCCCCGGGGACACCAAGGTTAACATTCTACGATCAAATCGCTTGGATATTATCCGAGCGTGGTGTCAAAAGCCTCCGAAATTGGCATGTTTGTATGAAAAAGGCAATTATTGTGGAGGAGCCAGACAGGTCTGCGAGATATATCGGAATACATTTAATAACACATACTCTTGAATACAGATGTGCATCACACAAATGCTTGTCCTCGTTAATGAAACATAAACTACCAAAGAGGCTTATATTAAATTATGAATCTCAGGAGGTCTTGAATATAGTTGCAAGCTCTTGTACCTCTTGAAAATACGCAGCTATGATTTGCAGTTTTGAGGAATTCTGTTTGAGATCATACACTATATGGCTGTTTTCAATACAATACTTCATACAAACATTAACAAAAAAATGCTGTTGATATATATGAAATATAGTGGAATGCTATTAACCATAGCATTGGTACATTTTTTGAAAGCATTGTTCGATTTGAATAATTTAAAAAGTCATCTCAAGCCATTGAGACAGTCTTGAATGTGAAATAATTTATTTTAATAAATATAAATGGAAAGGTATGAATAACATGGTTCGAATATGATCACTCATTTTATTAACATTTAAAATGTATTACAGTATATTGCGTTATTGTAATAGTTAGATATATGGTGTTGCTGACTATTCTGTAAATATAAATACGTTATTTAATACTGTGGAACATCTTTTTATGTTTCCATCGCAGCGCATGCGAAGAAAGAAATTTAATAGCACATAATTTTTTTACACATTGTGTTACATTATTAAAGTACAAATAAAACCCATGTT
>NJDC01001634.1:6153-21786 GCA_002245475.1 Calephelis virginiensis | reverse complement strand
ATGACGTATAAATGTAAAAAAAAGTATCTTCACGCCTATATCCCCGAAGAGGTAGGCAGAGGCACAACCAGCCGAAGACACTAAGTCCCACAATGTGATAGGTGGCAAGCCTATCACCAACCGGGCTCATATCCAATCCCAAGCATCGTTTTTTTTATCCGAAAATAGGAATAACCCAATTTTCTTTTGGTTGCCCGACCTGGGATTCGATCCCGGGACCTCAGGCAGTCAAGTCCAACAACTGAACCGCTAGACCAGAGAGGAGAGTTTAAAAAATCAAAAATTTGGAAGCTTATGGGCTACAATGTTACAAAATTTATCCGGCTTATCGTAATTTTCCATTTTCCGTTAAGGGGCTTGTCATGCCAATCGTTGATAAAGCATACACGTCTGTATTATTGAGTCTGATCATTTATCGAAATTGCTGAAAACAAGATATTTACATAAACTACTATCGTAGAGACAAAGCTACCTATGCTACAAGTACATAATTAGCTAAAATCATTTTGAATTTACTTTTTTATACATGTCGATATTTATTTTTTTATACATGTTCATTCGACTGTACCACCTGATATTGACAACTTACCAATAATACTTTTAATAGGAAAAATGAAACTGTCAATTTTCTATTCAATTTTCTGTTTTTCTCTCCATTAGAACCTTCGTCATTCTAAAAGTAAATTTATAAAAAATACCGAGACTTTCGTACTTAGCAGTGCCATTAGAAATTTATTTAAATGTATATCTTCTTATCTGTATAGACATAGCAGTAATTAATAAACTAATTTAATAAAAATGTTATAATTTTGCCTGTGTCATATTGTTATTCATAATAGTCTTACATTAGACACACACACACATATATATATCGAATTTTGATGAGTAAAATATTTTTTTATGATATTGGAAGACAATCAAGCAGACGGATTTCGTGATGGTAAAAAATTCAGGCCGCCTAGAAACACCAATGGTGGTAATATTGCGTTACCAACCGGAGGCCTGAATGTTAGGCTTCGTGCAAACATAAGTTTACCAGCTACGTTATCCTCTGAACTGGAATATGTCAAATGCATGCACTGACGTTATGGCGGCAGGAATAGGTAAGGCGGTAGTACCAATCCAGGGTGTCGTTGCGAAACTCTACCACCTAGTCAGATGTTATGGTGGTAGTGACGGTAAGCCTTTGCTCGCATTTTACGATTTGTCTGAGAGGAAGGCAGATAGTCTATTCTGCAAATGAGCCCGGCTCAACACCGATTAATATCATCTGTTATTTGTATCTTTGAGACTAATTGTAAATTCTTAAAATAATCACACTATTATGTGTCAGATGAATTTAAAATAAAGAAACATATAATTATGTTTAGCCTCACGTATTATGAAATAAATAAATTGTAGAAATATGTATAAATAAACACGAACACACACGCACACGCACACGCACACGCACGCACGCGCGCACGCACGCACGCTAAGTCTAAACATATAGTAAATGGTTAATATAAATTAGTATATTTTATATTAGTATAATCTGGTATAATCAAAAGTTAATATTTTGTAGGAAATGAAAATAACAAAATGGAAGTGCTAAATAAATTTGAACAGTTTGCGTTAGGTTTCGTTTATATCTCACAATTAAACTGAAATTTTACACAAGTGTATGGCGTTGAACGTACCTTCTGAGTACTTTACTCTAACTTACAGTTTTAAATGCTTTAAGCCAGTTTACCCACCAACTCCCAAAAAACTCCCAAAAACGGTGTTTATTTATCAATTACCGTGCTCAATACACCAGATACATAATATGGTAACACTCAACAAATGTCAAAATAGTTCCAAGTATTTTCGCGCACATACTTATCTGGCGTGCGCTATAGTAGCAGATAGCACTAAGTACCTCTGTTGTTCAGCGGCCCGGCGTCGGACATGACTTCTAGAAATCCCGGGTTCGATCCGGTTCAGGCAACAAAAAAAATAGAAAATATAAATTTCAATTCTCTAATAAAAATAACGTTGCCCGTTATACCTATCGCATTGTGGGACTTATCTTCTATATCTATATCTTCTCTTATTCTATATCTTCGGCAAGTCGTGGGTGCCTTGTTTGTGCCTCTGACTCTGATATGGGTGTGAAGATACTTTTTTCACACCGGTTGTCCATACTAATACGAGTATTACTAAAACGTACTTTAATTTCTATAATATTGCAAAATTCTGTATTTCTGTCTATCTATTACGACTTCACGACATAATAGTTGAATAAATTTTGATGAAATTAATTATGCATATAGTGAAAAACACGAATATAAACACAGGTTTTTTTTTAATCAATCCCCAAATTTTTAAAGTGGCTGTTGAAAGATTGTGTAAAAAAAAAATCTACTCTGATATAGTCGCGGATAAAAAGCTAGTAGCTCTTAAACAAATTTTCGTTCATGTAAATAAATTTCACAAAAAAAAAAAAACAAATAAATGTTATAAAAACCACAAAAAAGTATATTGATAATAGATGCTATTCCAGAAAAAAAGATTTACAAAGATTACTGAGTTCCCAATTTCATATTTTCAAATTCCAAAATACCATTTCAACTCTGAAACAAATTTAACCAAGGCCAGGGCTATTACATATGCACTGCCGTCTTTTTTAGGAATGATTATGCTATTTTCTTTAAGTTGTCTGAAAGTGTGGTATCACGGCCTGTTATGCCAGACCGGCCAATACGCCATGGGAACCGTGACCGAAATCCTATGTGATTCGCTATCACTCGCCCGATTTATCAGGAGTTTACGGCGCGGAGCGGTGCTCTTGGCGGCCTCTCCCAGCGCGTTTGCATCTCTTGTAAACGTTAACGTATGTGACTCATTTCAAGTTTGTCATCATAGCTTACATATTGCAATATTAGTTAACAGGCCTACTCGGCAAGCTACGGACTATCGAGGCCTGTGGCCTGGCGCGCCGTGGGACCCTAGCTTAGGCACGCAACATTCATCACAATATAGCATAAAACAAAGTTGCTTATCAACTGTCTATCTATGCTTAGATCTTTAAAACTCCGCAAAATATTTTTTCATGCGGTTTTTCGATAGAGTGATTCAAGAGGAACGTTTTTACTTATAATAACATAGAAGTTAGTTATTTATTTTGTTATGTAGGTATAAATTAAAACATAAGGTATATAATACATTATGCAATACATTATTAATATTTACAACTATGGCTTAATTTTAATCTAAAATATCCTCAGATATGGCCAAAACAGGGCTACCATGGCTAACATGTTTTTAAAAATTAAAAATAGGTATGTCATTAGGTACAATTCAAACAACTTTTGCCGCACACAAGATTAGCATTTATTTATTTATTTTTAGTTTTAAGTCCATTGGTACATTTGACGTAGATAACACAGTTGTTAAATTTGTAAAATCTTAAAATAATTTGAATAACCTGAATCGCTTTTATAAGCATACTTAAAAGAACTGTAACATTATAAAAATGGAAGCTGAGTCTTGTTACTCTTAATGAAAATGTTCATTTGAACTACATTGAAATCATTATATCTGAAAATAAAGCTAGAAGTTCTTTATAAATTCAGCTTATTTAACAATGTAAAACATTACAGGGAATATGTATTTAAATGTTACTGAGTACTAGACAAATATTAAATTTATACGAATTTTTAGGTTTTCGTAGCCGGATGGCAAAAAACCCTTACAGTTTACGCAATATATCTACATAATATAAAAGAATATTTCTTATATTATGTAGGTGTATTGTAAAAATTAAGTAAAAGTAAAAAAATTCAATCAACCCCCGACATTTCAAAAGTTATGATGCTACAAACAGACACACATACTCACACACATATAACTTACAATAACTCTTCAAACTTCAAACTTATTTATTTTGTAAAAATAGGGTGACATAGGATATTACAAAAAATACATGCGCTTATTCCTATTTTGCCAATTTACTGGCATACAAAAAAAAAACTCTGTTTCTGATATAAAAAAGTAAGTAAATATTTTCACGCTCGTATCATCGAAGAAGTAGGCAGGGGCACAACCAGGGCACCCACGACCAGCCGAAGACACTAAGTCTCACAATGTGATAAGTGACAAACATATCGCCAACCGGGAACATATCCGATCCCGTGCAACGTTACTTTTTTATTAGAAAATTGAAAATATACATTTACTCATTTTTTTTGCTGCCCGATACGGGAATCAAACCTGTGACCTCAAGAAGTCAAGTCCAACGCTAGACCGCTAGACCACATAGGCAATATCTGATGTGTTTAAGATAAATTGCAAAGACTCGAAACATAACACCGTAAGTCTTAAACTCTAAGCGATTAGCCACCTCCCACTGCTTTCATTAGGTCCTTGTCATCAAGTTGTCGTCATCAGAAAATATGAACAGATTTAGTTAGGACAAACGTAACGAGTCTAAACTAGATGGGTTTACTGCTAGGCATTCTAGAGTATCCTCCTATCTTCGAGCTCTATCATCAGACCAGGGCCATGCCATACCATGATAAAGAAATATCCCTGGACAAGTTAGACATATAGAATCTTACCCCAAAGTAAGAAAATTATTTGCTTATATTATATCAACGATACTAATACTTACATAGAAATACTTAAATAGATATTAGAACAAATTTAATAAAAACCCAGACCAGGACAATGCAGGAGGCGGTCAAACTGATACTAGACAAATAAGAACTGGGGTTGTAATTTATAGAATACTTCTAGTCCGTTGTAAAGTTACTACGCGCATCGGTACAGTTTGTCATTAATTTTGTCGAGCTAAAAGTGAAAAAGTTTATTAATTTAATAAAAAATATTTACGAAATAAGTGTTACAAAAATAAACGGTTTTCACTCCGGGAGTTTTGGGAGAAGTGAAAACTTGAATACTAACGATGTGCATTTTTGATATTTTGGAATGGACAATAATTTTGCACGAATTATTGTAATATTCAATATAAAAGTACTGTCCTTCAAGAACACACACATAATATATTTTCGAATCGCTTTGCGATAGGTATAAGCTGCTTGCGAGATCTTCAAGCTACGTAACAACCGGAAGCACACATGTGCCAGCTGGCACAATGAAAAACACAGTTTGAAATGCGGTGACAACAAACAGTGACTTTATTCTCCCTCCGTCTTAATAATTTCCGATCTAGTCACGTATCCAGACGCGAGTTAATTTTTTTCGCATTACAAAAAGTGAACAAAGCCACTTAACAAGTTTTCATCTCAACGGGAATCGAACCCGAGGCTCTCGGTTGGTCGGTGTAGCTAGGCGTATACGCTAGCCACTCGGGTTGCCCAAACGACTGTAATGTGTATGAAAGTTTGTATGAAAATCACAACTAAAGTTAATAGATAGTTAACCATAATGTTGCTAAATCAGCAAACACATTATTTGGCTTGATTATATGACATACACAGTCAAGGTATCAATGTGTATGAAGCGACAAAGCGTATACATGGGCCAGTCACGCCACGGCTTATTTACATATCGCAATGGTGAGCAAACATCCTGACATCGTCTACATACACTAAACATTGCCTTTGCTTACTCGGCCGGAACATTCAGACTCGGCAAACAGGGAAGGTATAGGTACCAGTCGCAAATATTGGAGTGATTGCAAATACGATCGTTTGTGGGAATAAATCCTTATGCTATGAATATATTCAAAGCTAATATTTATATAGCGGAGGGACGGTTTTAAAATGATGGCAATATTTCGATAGCCCGGCTCTTTTTTTAAGAAACGAACTGTTTGCTTTTGGGTGGTTTTTGTACGAATCACAATCTCCGACATAATATTATTGAGTATTATATATTGTTGGGTAGTTTAAGTTTTAGCCCTGATGATGCTGTATAAGCGAAACCGGTAGGCCACTAATTACAAAGTAATAAATTATAAGTGATAAGTAAAACAGTACAAGTGTTTCTTTCTTTTAAAAATATGAATATTTGGAAGTTTTACCAAGCGCCGACGATAGAAAATATCAAATAGATATTTTATATTTATTCGATTTACAAAAATAGGGTTAAAATTAGTGCCTCTTAAGGAAACTTGCGCGTTCTTGGGTTACGTTTAATAAAGGGTTAAACTGTCAAATATGTATTGAATTAATCCTATGTTGGAAGTTAACTTTGAGTTAAATATTTAACCCAGGAACGTGCAAGTAGGCCTTAGATTATTAGTGTTCTTGCCTGTTTTGCCAAATGATTGGCAAGCAAAAAATCTAAACAAACATTTCATCCATGCATAACTACCCCTTTCACTGTTTTCTCCAGTTATCACATTATTATTATATCAAAATACACAAAAAACAATCCACATTAACATTTAAAACAAAATCAATTAGATTTTCATTGCTATTAAAATAAATTAATGATAAATTTTGTTCGGCTTCATAAAAATAACTTAATAACATAACACGTTACAAATTGACAGTTTTGAGTTTATCCATTTAATTAATATAAACGACCTACTTGTCAATATTAAAATTGATATAAACAGACGTTTTTTTTTCATTTCCGTAGGTTTAAAGAAACCGAGGATACACCTACGATATTTTCTTTCAGGTTTATAATCCATATTTTTAATCCACAATCAAATCCGTAATCACGTATTTTTTAATGCGTTGCTTACCCTGCATTTATTCCAACAACACCGTTCTTTAACCCGCAGATCTTTTAACTCCTAATGTCTTATAGATGGGATCAACCAATCCCGTGCGGGATTCTACTTTTTTAATAACGTTGTATGCACAGTGCAGATTTGAAAACCAAATTTTTTTCTTTAAAAATATGAATTCTCAATTTTAATGTAATAAATAGCAAACAAAATTATTTGCACAGTTATTTAGTGTCTGGCTAGTAGAAAGACTAACGAGGTAAACAAAATGACATCGTCTGATGTTTCTACTCGAAATAAAAGCAGCGTATTTAAAAATTACTAGCAAATTAGTCAAAATTCGTATTGCTTGACAATAAGAGCTACTAACAATTGGTATTGAAAAAATGAAGATGTTTTTTTCCTACAATTTTTCCCGGATCCTCTGTACAAAAACATTTTCATGACGAAAAATAAAAGAATAAAAAAATAAGCAATATTTGTCCATCTGTTCAGGAGTGATGCGATGACCAAAACAAATATTTTTTTTTCTTATTTTTAAACCAAAAATAAGGAAAAAATCTAAACATGATCAAATAAAAATTAAAAGAAACTATATCACAGTTACTTACACCACACAATAAAATATGGTGACATTAATTGCAAGTCATTATAGAAAGTATCTTCACGCCCATATCCCCGAAGAGGTAAGCAGAGGTACAACCCCCACGACTAGCCGAAGATACTAAGTCCTACAATGTGATAGGTGGCAAGCCTATCGCCAACCGGGCACAATTCCAATCCCGACCAACATTTTTTTTTGTAATAGAAAATTGGAAAAATCCAATTTTCTTTTTGTTGGCCGACCCGGGATTCGAACCCGGGACCTCATGCAGTCAAGTCCAACACCCGGACCGCTAGACCACAGAGGCGATATTATAGAGACCTCAATTTGTAAAATTAAAGGTTTCATTTAATGTTAAATATTTTTTCTTTAATTCAAATATGCATTTAATTACTTATTTTTTTTAATTATGGCAAAATCACTGTAAATTTAGCCAAGTTGGATAAAAGCATAAAAAAGCCTTTTTAACAAAATATTTTTTTCCGATCCTCATTTAGAGGTGTGATCAGGAGGAACAACCACAATCATTAAACACAATGCTAATTGTTTAATAGTGTTCTGAAAACGTATTAAAATCGACTATAATGTGGATCATAATGAATATGCAGTGTTTTATAATTAATGTAATGTGCAATATAAATAATACAAATTAATTCAGTACATGTGCCATAGCTTGCTAAACTTATTTTTTACCTTAAAGTTCAATCAACGTCAAATTTACAACACAAAATGTTGTGAAAAAGAAGTAACAGCAATTATAAAATATAATATTGAATCATTAGATTAGAAGTGTACAAAGTGTTCTAAATATCTTAGTAATCTTTGTTTCATTTATATTTATGCAGAGATAATATTTTAATAATTACAGTCGGCCACAATTCGTTATTTTTTTTTCTCTCTTTATCGCCTCTGTGGTCTAGCGGTCCGGGTGTTGGACTTGACTGCATGAGGTCCCGGGTTCGAATCCCGGGTCGGCCAACAAAAAGAAAATTGGATTTTT
Source organism: Calephelis virginiensis (assembly GCA_002245475.1). Classification (NCBI taxonomy): domain Eukaryota; kingdom Metazoa; phylum Arthropoda; class Insecta; order Lepidoptera; family Riodinidae; genus Calephelis; species Calephelis virginiensis. The sequence continues at coordinate 13,518 of NJDC01001634.1, read as the reverse complement.
CCGATTTTCTAATTAAAAAAAAATGTTGGTCGGGATTGGAAATGTGCCCGGTTGGCGATAGGCTTGCCACCTATTACATTGTGGGACTTAGTGTCTTCGGCTACTCGTGGGTGCCTTGGTTGTACCTCTGCCTACCTCTTCGGGGATATGGGCGTGAAGATACTTTATTTTTTTTTTTGCGTTGAATATTTGGTATCGTCAATTACGTTTTAACAGTCACACTGTTAGATATGTTCCCTATGAAGCTGGAGTTAGACAATGAGCATCTTTTTCTTACTATGACCACAGAGCTCAAAGAAAAAAGTATATTATAAAAGTAAGCATCTTCGCGGCTATATTGCCGAAGGGGTGGAGAGGCATAACGAGGTCCCCCATGACTATCCGAAGACACTAAGTCCCACAATATGATAGGTGGTAAGCCTATTGCCAAAAGGGCACATATCCTATTCCGAGCAACATTTTTTTTATTAAAAAATTTGAAATACCACTTTTTCTTTTTGTTGAACCTCATGAAGTCAAGTTCAACACTTGGACTGCTAGACCACAGAGGCTAGACAGAGAGAAGTATATTATAAAAATATATTTTTCCACTTCATCACCTAAGCAGCAGTAGACTCACTGTAAAGGTATAGTCAAATCGCAATGCAAGTCAGTTGCAGTAAATATTTGAATTGTAGAGCGAGATTGGTTTGCTTCCGACGTTTTCCGAAGGTAAAGTTTACTTCCAAATAAAATTACCCGATCATAAGAGTCAGACGATTTACCAGATCGCTTTGAGGCTTTCCAATCACCATCGGATTGAAATATTCGTCGTATTTGCTTAGCACTAGCTGTTGCGTCAAACTTTGTCTGCATTTTTATACTTTCTACCAGTGACATGCTTTGATGGTCGCTTTTACATTTTTCCTATGTTGGTCCGGGCTCCTTTGCTGAATACAACTGCATTCCTGCCAGGCAGCTCGTAAAAGGCGAGCGTAGGCTTACCATCATTAATAGCGTGACATCTGCCTATGTGGTAAAGTTTTGCAATTTTGTACCATCGCCTTACATATTCCTGCCGCCATAACGTCAGTGCTTGCCATTGACGTGTTGAGATTTGGGGAATAAGGTAGCCAGTAAACTAACTTTTAATCGAGGCCTAATATCCCAGCTTCAGGTTGGCAACGCACCATTATCATCTTTGGTATCTCTAGGTAGTTAATTTCTTACCATGAGAAAATCCATCTGCTTGTTTGCCTTTCAATATCATAAAAAAAACCATATACACAGGTATTTGTTTCTAACACCGTGGCCTAGACTAGGTGATAGACTTCTTTGGCAGCTACAATAACACTGCCATACTTGTTGCTGCTGCCGACTTAGCTCCAATGCTTGCCACTGTTTGTGTTCCGGTTAGGCCAGAAGGTTGAGCAGCTAGGTTAAATGACTCAAGATCCATTATACCCCCTTTTAATTGACATAGCACCATCACTAATTATACAGGCGACGTGCACAAATCTTTACGTCTAGAGGCCTCGTAAACTTCTTACGTGGCGTGCTTCCTGGCCCCATAAAATAATAAACAATCAAGACAAAAAAAATATTACAAAAAAAATTGGATTCAAATAATGTTGGAGGTTGTTTATAAATTTACACAACCAAAAATAAAATATTTGTAAGATATTAAGGTTCTTTTGGTCTAATTCATGCCATTAGAATTACCAGTAACAGCATTAATAGGCGACACATATTTCTTACCAATAGACAATAATTTTTGCCTTCGAATCCCTTAAAATAAATTACAGTTTGCCTATGAGAGGCAACAAAAATGTCCTTCCATTTGCTCTTGTAATTTCTGGACGGTTTTCTAGCTGGCTGCAGTATAAAGTTGAATTTGCTGATGATGTGTGAGTAATATATTCACTGAGCTTTGGCGTCCTACAAAAAGGCTTCAGCGGTTTCAATGGTGATTAATGATTTATGTCATGTCGAGCCTTTGAGTGGAAAATAAAAATGAAACTGACAATACTCGCGAAGTCTTGTATCGGAACAGAATTTAAAAATTTGGAGAAAAAAAGCGTAGAATAGACTATTAGTTTCTCTGTCTGGTATCTCGTAAGAGGTAAGCATAGGTTAAATGTGCTTTGCTTCATGCCCATATCCCCGAAGAGTTAGGTAGATGCACAATATACCCACGGCTAGCCAAAGACACTAAGTCCGACAATGTAATAGATGGCAAGCCTATCGCCAACTGGGCGCATATCCAATCCCGGGTAACGTTATTTTTATTAAAAAAATTAAAATATTCATTTTATATTTTTTTTGATACCTCACTCGGGGATCGAACTCGGGACCTCCAGAAGTCAAGTCCGACGCCGGACCGCTATACCACTGACGCGACAACACTTTACTTGTCTATACTAATATTATAAAGTTGAAGGTTTGTTTGCTTGAACACGTTAATCTCAGAAACTACTGGACCGATATGAAAAGTTATTTCAGTGTTAAATGGCCTATTTATCGACACAGCTTTTATTCTATATATTATTACGCTAAGGCTAATAGAAGCGGAGCACCACAGAAGAACGTTTCAAAAAAATTTCTTATATTTTTTTCCGTTCAAACTGATATTGCTTTTTAATGTCAAGCGATATGAAGTTCGCCGGGTCGGCTAGTTACAAATAAGTCCACTAGTGGTAGTGTTGGACAGAAATTTAAAAAATCTGCCCTCAATTTTATCAGTTCATTCATGTGTAAAATACATATCAATAAAAAAATATTTTACTGTCACTGTTAATATTTTGTAGATATAAGGAAGAAACAATATTTAATCTATATTTGTTCATTATAGTTTTGTGTTTTAAAACATAGTATCCATCAAACCAGATGATTATTTACTTTTGACAGGCAATATTGTAATAACCACAGGTTTAATCAAAAGTTCATTTCATGGATTGATTGTTTTTGTGCAGTGAAATGGGAAATATTCGAAAAGGCATATTAGTTTTATTAAAAAATACTGCGAATTTCAAAAGTAATGGAAATAATAGAATAACTTTGAAAAACAGGGTTAGAGTTTTAGTGTGTAGTAGGTTTCTATACATTTTAAATTATGTTATTTTGCCTAAAACAGAGGTTGTAATGGTGACTTATGTATAATTTGTATAGTATCGAATGCAGTAGTTTTTTAACCGACTTCAAAACAAGAAAATGTTTTATTTTCGACAACTTTAGTTCTATTTGTATATTGTTTCCAGTGACTACAACATCAACAAGGGTTATTTACTGATACAAAAGCATTTTTTTTAAAGTTTGACTGCATCAAACATAAGGAAATTGGAGTTTGGTTTAAAAGTTTTATAATGAGTTTTCATCTTTGTTTTTTTAAAAACTTTAATAGGTTAGTATTAAAAATATCTATCTAATAATTAAGACGATATGAGTAATAGATGATCAAACATTTATAGATTTGTACAAAAATGTAAAATAAAAGAAATTAATATGAAAATGGAATTGGCGGTTAAGTCCCCTAAATGTTTCCCGTGTAAAGGTTCCTTACTTCCTAACTTATTTTGTCTTGCTACTGAGCTAAGCAGTAATGAAGACATATAGATAGATTTGGTGATACTAGTAATATCTTCAATTGAAAGTTTTTTTTACATATTGTGTAATTTTTTTTATCAAATATTATAATCTAATATCAAAAACTGCTAAGATCATGTCATAATATCAAAAAATCCAAGTGTTAAGTTACACAGCAGCTTTTAGATTTTATAAATTACACAAAAAAACAAAATCACGTCACCATAGCAAAAGAGTAGACCCTTATAGGATTACCCATAGACAATAATGTGTAAAAGAACTTACGTGAAGACTGATCTCGAGTGCCCAAGACAGAAGCGATTTGAGGACGTTCCTCGTTGATGACGAGCTCGGCCTGCTCGCTGTATACCGAGTGGACTGTGGAGATGCAGGTCAGACGGAGCTGCCCACGCTCGAAACTGTCCGGCCTCACCATGAAAGACAGTTGACTTATGGACGCCACCTAGAGGAAAGACAGCATACTATAAATATATTACACGAACGCGTTATATTTGTGATCGAACTTCATAAGGTAAGTCCGTTTTGTCATTGAATTTTGCTTGATAAATACAAGTTGTGTCTAACCATTCTTTTTTCCAAATGTTTATATTAATTTTCATGCTTTAATATAATAATCGAACGGATTTAAAACTTTCGTCAAACCACATCGCTCTCTCGAAGGTGAGATAAAATCGAGGCCTTTAGGCACCATACAAATAATAGATTCATCACTATTATGTATAGCCTAGGTGTAAGGCCTACCTACGGGATCCAAACACGATGCATGTTTATGCATTCATAATATGGCAGCAAGAATGGGTAAGACAATCGCAACTACTCGAGCAATTTGCTGCAAAGCACTCTACCAATCTACCACCAACGAGATGAGGCATCCGATGATGGACACCAATACAAGTCATCTCATAAATCTAGTTATTGCCGGCATCAGTGAATTTTATCTATGAAATAAAAAACGAAAAGGTATTCTTTTTATCTGACTATTACGTGATTTATGTATCATACTTTGATAATATGTCGGAACTCTAAAGTACTCTTAATTCAATTACTTTTAAGTCATTCGTATTACTTATACAACTAGAGCTCAGGTTTCAATGTCTATTAGTTGTTTTTCTTGATTGACTAACACTAGTAATTTAGTAGCATATGTTTTATATCAGAAAAGTTGCTCGCGGCTACGTCGGCTTTAGCTTTTTCAAGGGATCCTATTTAAGCATTGGGATAGTACAATTTAAAAAAAATATCTATAACCTTCAAACAAAACCTTACCATAGCTGAAAATTATTTCGACTACGTGAATTTTCAAACTATTTGAGCTTACTAAATCAGTCCATTTGCTTGGGAGTTATGATGCCACAGACATACATATAGACATAGACATATAGACATACACACGCAAATACAAACATACATATCTTCACGCCAAGTCCCTTACATCGTAGGCAGAGAGTGTCGAGTGCCAGACCTCATGATCCTGACCTGTCTGACTTCCTTTACATTCAATACCCTTTTCATACAAACACGCCGGTTTCGGAGACTCTTGACACCACCCTCGGATAATATCCGAGTGATCTGATCGCGGAATGTCAACCTTGGTCGGTCCTACATCCATCCAAATTGTATATCTGCTTTGTCAATCTGTCATCTGTCACTCATTCCACATGACTAAACCAGCAGAGCATGCCTTTTTGCATTTTAACACCAACACTTTCTTTAAATCCCACTCATTCTCGGTTCTCACTATTACGAATGCGGTCAGCGTTACACGCACATACATGTCAAACTTATAACATGGCTCGTTTTTGTCATTCGTTCAAAAGTAGTTATACATACCTACCCACGTAAACACGTCAAACTTGTTCGTTTTTTTCTCTTCAGGCCTCAAACAAACACAGTTCAACAAATGTGTGCATATTTATTGAAAAGTGATTAATAGCGTTACTAGTTCACAAATTTGACTACCCGATGGAAAATTGTCATCATTGTTTAAGATCATCATTTTGACCGTCGTTAGCTGAGTAGTAAGCGTAGATGCTTAACTGCGTCAACCAAACTGGGTGGGTCTGGGTGTATATTAAATTTATATTACTACCTATTTAAGTGTTTGTATGTATCAGTATCGTTACCTAATACCCACAGCACAAGATTATAATTTGCTTATTTTGAGGTGAAATTGTATAATATATATGTATCCAGGAATATCCATTTATTTATTTATGTATTTCTTTAAAGAAATAATTAAAGTGAGTTCAATCGTTGTCCGCATCGGTAACCGTTTTCACAAGCTATAGCTATCAATATATTAATAAACCAGAATGTTCCTAATGCCAATAAGATGCTAATGTTACATCGTGCTGAGATGGTACTCCGGAAGTGCACTTAACCAAAGCCGCAGTAATTCGTATCGGTTACATTCATTTACATATCTAAAGCTCAGGCTTCAATGGTCTGATTGATAGATTGCTGCATTTATTGATGCAACACTAGTCAGAAATATGAACAGATTACTGAAACACGCAATACATAATATATTCTTTGATTGAGTCACTCGTTATACACTCTTATATACACTTTTTTATGTCATACTTGCACTCTTTAAGCCGCATTATTAATAAGCATAGACTAACGTGGTGGACGTAAATATGCGAAAAACCATACTTAAATCTAAATAAAATGATTTGATTTGCAATTTTCTGCCAAAAAATGTATCTGTATTATGACGCGACGTAACAAGAAAAACAGTGCGTTATGAATTAAATGGATTAACCGGAAATCAAAGACTCTAAATATATGCAGCTCCATACGACACACACCACTAAACTATTTTATTATCACCAATAATATACATACTACTAATAACTCAATATATAGTTCGCTTCATAACCGTAGCATCATTAGGAAAATTTTACTGCACTCCGTGTAGGTCAAGCAGAAACATCATCAAGATCATTTTCTTCAATAATCTTTTTACATAAGCTGCACAGTGCGTATGGTAACCATGCGCTGGCTTCGGGTCTACCATGGCATCCTGTACAGGTAGATCTTTGAAAATGCTGACACAAACCCGTACATCTGATTATTTGTTTATATAGATCAGAATAATGACTCGTCTGATGGAAAGCTTAAGTAAAATCAATGGTGGAGGCTCACTCACAATGGAAGAGGTCTATTCACTGTTGCTTTAAACATCATGTACTTTCAAATTGTACTGTTCCAGTAAACCGGACTTTGGCGAAGAATTCCAGCCCTTTACAGTACGAACAACAAATGAACTGGCAAACCTCTTTTGTACGTCTATCGTTTATACTTCCATTCATTTAATACATACCAACATTGTAAATATGAATAGATTATTTATCCTTTGTTGTTGCGTCAGAGGGTTCAATTTTTATTACAAATGTTAACTACAAATGTCGGTGTACAATATTATAATTTTTATGAGAATTAGTTATCGTGTTGCTATTAAACGGATTTCCGCAGGAAAGAAATACAGCTTTATAAGGCAAATACAGTCGCAAACATAAAGTAGTATTATTAAAAAAAATATCTTTAATTCCAAAATATTTTATTCCAAAATAGTTTATGTTGTAAAAAGTACAATATTAAGAATCAAAACAATAAGCCCCAACTCGTGTTTATTTATTCAAAAAAGTTTGTAACAATATAAACATTTTAAGCATCCAGAAGAAAAACAAAATTGCGATTTTTTTTATATAGATTATTGGATATATGAATAAATGTAGGAATGAATCAATGAATACACTTTATAATGTACAAAAAAAAAAC
>NJDC01001633.1:348810-359603 GCA_002245475.1 Calephelis virginiensis | reverse complement strand
ACCATTAGAGCTAAGGTTCTATTTCAAAGAACTTGGCTGGAACCAAACATTAGTTGTGATAATGAGCTGCCTCAGCAGATAATTTGTGACTGGAAAACATTAAAACAGGATTTCCAACATTTAGATAAATTTGAATTACCGAGATACTTAGGCGATACTCATAAATATATTATACATGGATTTTGCGACGTCTCGGAAAAAGCTTACGCTAGCGTGGTGTACATTACCACAACAAACAGTAAAGGCGTGTACACAACGAGGCTACTTACGGCGAAAACAAAACTCGTTCCTTTGAAGAACAAGTTAACGCTACCTAAGCTTGAACTATGTAGCGCACATCTTTTGGCAAGTCTTTTGGATAAGGTTCTGGCTACAATGACAGACTGTCAATATGAGGTGCATTGTTGGAGTGACTCTATGATTGCATTGGCTTGGATTAAAGGCGACATTCACAGATGGCAAAAATTTGTGTCCACCAGAGTACAGAAGATAATAAAAGTCGTCGAGCCTTCACGCTGGCATCATGTGAGCACAGACTTAAATGCAGCTGATTGTGCGACGAGACGATTGACAGTTTCTCAACTAGAATCACATCCGTTATGGTGGGGTCCAGAATGGCTAAACAATTTAGATATCAATTCAATTAAGAACATTTCTCATTTAACTTGTGACGAAGAAGTTAAACTCAGTGTGAACGCTACTTTATCAACTACTATTATGAAACATAACACTTTAATATTACAATTAATAAATGAATACAGTTCATTGGCACGTGTCGCAACAACAGTGGCATGGCTATCACGTTACATCCGGTGGCTTCGCAACAAACAGAATGTGCCACATCAGAGTTATTTATCAGCTGTTGAAATGGAAAACTCTTATTTTATTATAATTAAAACTATGCAATCGATAGAATTTAAAGAAGAATTTGACTGTTTAATACAGAATAGAAAATTACCTAAAAATAGTAAAATTTTATGTTTAAATCCGTTTATTAGTAAGGATGACGGACTACTGAGGGTCGGTGTGAGACTCAATAATTCTCATTTAGACGATTGTGCAAAAAATCCGATCATTTTATCGAATCATAGTCGTCTAACAGATCTCATCATACAGCAAGCTCATACTTTAACTCTACATGGCGGACCTAGACTTACCTTAGATACAAATACTGGATACTTTGCGGGCTCCGTACTGTTAAAAGAGAGTTACGTAAGTGTGTTCGATGTAGGCGCTACAGCCGACAGAATCATCAACAGATCATGGCAGACCTATCTGAACCACGCGTAACTCCGTCACGTCCATTTAGACATACAGCAGTGGACTTTACAGAATATTTTGACATCAAAGCTCAGAAGGGGCGTGGAATAAAAACAACGAAAGGATACGTAGCCGTGTTCGATTGCTTATCGACCAAGGCCGTTCACTTGGAGCTCATGTCCGATCTCAGCACACCTGGAATTCTTGCAGCCTTCGCCGGTTTTGTGCAAGACGGGGCTCCCCAAGTCATATGTACAGTGACAATGGGACAAATTTTAAAGGTGCCAACAGATTACTGACTAAGGAGTACAAAGAAATTTTGGCAACAATCGAAAGCAATTTCTTCACGGACATATACAGCTTTAAAAAAAAAAAGCTTTAATATCAAATGGACCTTCAACGCACCGTCATTTCCATCTGCAGGAGGTTTGTGGGAGGCTGCCGTCAAATCTCTCAAATATCATCTTCGACGAGTGATTGGCGAGCAGCGACTTACCTATGAAGAGTTTAGCACACTGTTACAGCAGATCGAGGCCTGTCTCAACTCACGACCTTTAGTCGCGTTGACCGAGAATCCTGATGATGATTACCTGACTCCAGGACATTTCCTGGTAGGGGGACCTTTGCTGTCTCGACCGCAGACTGAACCGGAACATATTCATCTAAACACTAGATGGTACATGGTACAAGCTATGAACAAGAACTTCTGGAAGATATGGTCTTCGGAGTACCTTCAGCAGCTCCAAGTGCGATCTAAATGGCAGGGCCCATCGAGAAACTTCGAAGTGGACGACATAGTTCTGGTCAAGGAAGACAATTTACCTCCCGGGAAATGGGCTTTAGGGAGGATAGTCGAGGTACATCCAGGCAAGGATGGGCACGTGAGAGTGGTATCGGTTAAAACCAAAAATGGTATAATTAAAAGGCCAATTTTAAAACTTTCACGGCTTCTAGATCAAGACAGTGATACCGTACAGGTGAACAACAGCTCTAGTGATCATGATCGATATGTTGTGACTCCTGGTACAACGATCAGAGTACAACCAGAAAGCCAAACAAAACAGTTACAACAAAGTCGACGCCGTCCTGGGAGAAATAAATTATGTAATTTTATATTCACTTTACTTCTCATGTTTTTATTTACAATTGCACCCACACAGGGTGCCTACAATGTATCTAATTTCAACTCGAGCCAAAGCCTATATTTTGACAAACAGTTCGATATTAATTTAATTAGAGATGAGTGGAAATTAGTTGTTTACTATAATATGTCAACCTACTGGACGAGTATGTCATATTTACATAACTATGTTAGACATATACAAAAGGATACATCGCAACTTTCACCACACTATATAAGCATAGCAGAACAACTACAACATGAACTATCGGAACTTCAACATAACAATGTATTGCTGCAATATAACATAAACAAACGACAGAAGAGAGGCATCATTAATGGTGTGGGTTACGTAGCTAACGCATTATTCGGAGTTCTGGACGACAGGTTCCTAAGACAGTATGAAAAGGACATTGAGAAAATTTCATACGACTCTAATCATTTACGAAGCCTCCTAAAAAATCAAACTAGCATTATTGAGGCACAGTTGAACATTTTACGCAGAAATGAAGATATAATGTATAAGCAATTTAGCATGGTACAGTCACATATAAAAAACTTTACAAACATTTTAAATCGAGTACAGTCGAACAATGAACATCAACTTAATACTATATCATCTATTATGTCAGCACAGATTTTAATATCAAATCTAAGGCGTATTCAAGACAATTTAGTTAATACAGTAACTGATTTATCTCAAGGACACTTAGACGTACATTTGATACCTTTAGAACAGCTACAGGAACAGATGCACATTATTTCGAGTCAACTAAAAGGAGAACTAACTTTGCCCATTAGTGAAGAAGACTTACAGGAATCATACAAGGTCATGAAAGTAAGCTCAAAAGTGGGAAAGTCATTCCTAGTCATAGAAATAAAAATACCTTTAATTGCTAGGGAATCATTTGAACTAGACAAAATATACAGTCTACCTTTAAATAATAATATAATAATTCAAACATTTACATCGTACATAGCTTTTAATTTGCAAAAGGAAAAATTCATTTTATTAACAGAAGAAGACACTCATTTTTGTATGCATTTATCCTCAGGAAAAGTCCTGTGTGCCTTCAATAGACCAATATATGAGCGACAAATTAATCATCCCTTCTGTAGCCTATATACAAACAACAAAACACTATGTTCGACTAAAACAATTCAGTGCGAAGAGCGGTGGATCAAATTACGTGCTAATAACAGGTGGTTGTTCTCGTGTTGCGAGAATTGCCGAGTACGACTTTTCTGCTCGGATACAATAGAAATGATTAGCCTACAAGGAAACGGGATCATGGACTTAGCGCCGGGATGTGTTTTAAAGAGAACATCCGTCACAATTTACGGACATACTAATTATCTCACAAAACTATCTACACAACCTAACATAGCCAGTACCAGAATTTTCCGTCCTTAATCGTATTTTAAATTTAACATTACCTGAAAATTTCATACCGGACAACCACAGTCATACTTGGGATCAGATGAATATACAGTTGGAGAACATAAAGAAGGAAGCTGATGTGGTTTATTCCCCAGTCAGTGTACATGATGTACACCATTACACTGTGATCTATGTCACACTGACACTGCTGATCTTAGTGGGGTGCATTTACGTGGTCCGTCGTATTCGTAAGACGAGTCAGAAACAGTTTAGAGTTTCCCCAGCAGTCACTGTCCCGGCGGTTCCGCGGGCGGTGGAGGCTACTGACGTGGAACTCTCGCAACTGACTACAAAGCAGCAGACGTCATCATTACCATCATCAGAGGTGGTTTCTCCGAGCACTAGTACACAGACAATTGTAAAAAAAAGTGCCAAGGGTAAAAAATCTGTGCGGTTGTCGGTTCCGAAAATTAGTGAAAATGAAATTAGTGATTGTTAATTTTAACTGTGGCACAAAGTGGTATAACCCAATCCATCTAGAGGCATTAAGTTACATATGGAAATTATGGTTTAGTTCTTTACATCATATATCTCATTTCATTTGTTTACATGTTACATTTAGTATCCTTTTCCCTGAGTCCACGGATGTACAAGTACAGTAATAATTAGGTCAAACGTGCTGAATGCAATATTTTGCGTCAGCATTTCACTTTCGACATTATGACATTTTTATTAGTAATAAATCAGTGTAAAAACAGCACTCGTTGGGTTTGGTATATCATCCCTTCTCACCTTGTATAGACACACTATACACTTGCTTTTTACGCGCTGTCTAACAGGAAGGTAGATGGTTTATTCTACAAAGGAACTCAAACCAACACGGGGTAAAATATTACAGAAATGACATCATTTTATATTTAGCTTAGTAACATAACGTAGATGCATTAAAAATATTATTTTTTAAATGCAGTGTATCAGTTCAAATGTTTTGTGACTATGTTGCATCAACTTTTATTTACTCTAATAAATTTAATTTTAGTGTAGTACAATACTAGTAGTACTGAACTTTTAGATCACATTGTTTAAAAAACGCCAACAAGTTACATAGCCTAGGTCCAGCACATTAGCAGGTAGTTAGTTATAGGCAAGGAATATAAATACTCTTTAGCGAGAGGTCATAGACGTCCGACACTGTATTCAGAAACAACATGGAAACCAAATATAATCACTATGGAAACAACGATGTTGACTACGGTTGAAAATTGTTTAATTCACTTTTAGCAAAAGAAATACGCGTACAGCCACATTTCTACCAAAACCTACCAAGTTAAACAGTATTTAACTAAGCATTGTAAAAATTTTCTTTATGAATAACAAATTTTTAACAATGTTTAAGGCTTAATCAAGAAATTAGTTAAGCAATGTTTAGGAGGTAATTTAACTACTTTTTATGAATAAGGCAGTTAGTACCAAACTAGTTCCCATAATTTTAATAAAACTTGTGAGCTGATAGGCTTATATGCGTTTCATTTGTCTTAATAACAACTGGAAAAGCCGCAAATTCGCGTAAAATTAGTTTATTTGTCGTTTATAACAGTGAAATAAATAAAAACTTGTAATATGCCAGAATAGCGCCATCTCTTGTAATTTTTTGCCTAACTGTGTCGAACGTTTGCCCTTCAACGATATAAACAATAATAAAGCTTACGTTAGCAATTATAGGCGCTATCGAAATCTATTTGATCTGTGTGATTGTTTCTTCTCTTCAGGTCTTTGTAAGGAGTGTATTTAGCTTCAGTGAGATTTAGCTTCATTGCTGTTACGGTATCGAAAGTTATACTCGTAAGAGCTGGAAAATATTTCGATTTTGGTTTTGTTTTTTACAATTAACTATCTTAATATAAAAACTAAATTTATTTACACCCACTAGCTCCCAGGTAAGCAATCAGTACGATAGTATGCCAGATACCTTATCAAAACATTATCTTAGCTAGGTATATAATGTAATTTTTATTGTCGCGGATCATCATTATTTTTGTAATTACTTAAAATGGTGCACGATTTGAAAGACAAAGTTGTTGTTATAACTGGTGGTGCCGTAGGGATAGGTGCCAAGGTTATAGAGTATATGCTACAAGAAGACATCAAGGTTAGCGGGTTTTTAATATTTTTTGCTGCTTCTTGCATTTTGAACAAATGTATTTCGCTAGGAGCTATAAATGTTATAGGTTGAGACAACGGTGCTACACGTATTGGGCATACCTCAGTCAATTCTCTGGCATAAACTTTAAGGTCCACCATATACATTTGGAGTTTCGTCACGGAACACATCAGTATATTTTATATAGGAATATATGCGAGTTGGCAGCAAGCAAACATTTATTTCGATTTTATGTATTCCGATGTATACATAAAAAATGTATTTCCGAAATTCCAATTGTATGTGGCGACCCTCACGTACAGTCGTCGAAAGCCGACTGGTGCAAATATTGAAAATTGACATTTCCGGACTGATCAAACCAAAAGTTTTTCTTCTTAATCACTCAATTGGTGTACGATTGCTGGATTGGTGAAAGCTCAAAGGGAATCAGAATTTTATAGAAACTTCAAACTTATATTTTTTGATGAGTACATTTTGAGTCCCGCCTTCCTTACATTTTTTTTGATTTTCGATGTAATTTATTTACAAAAAAATCCACCTCTTATACAAAATCGATGCTCACATACTTGTATATGTAATTTGATTGCTTTAACAAATCTCAAGTTAAAGCATAGATTTGCTATAAGTTACTAGCTCCCTTACTACTCGACCGTAAAAAGAGCCGCGATCGCTAAGGGATCCAACGCGGTTATACATCATGAATAGCCTATAAATTATAAAGCTCTATTAAAAATAAACTTTATAAAATGTATAATGCCATAATATTATTTGTAAAAACAAAAGACGTTACTGTTGTACAATGTTAGTCTAAGGGTTCTATTATACGGGCTACTATTTACATAGCACATATTGTTAAAATTCCGTAAAAAATTTAAAGAAACCTAGAAAAATAAAACATTTTTTGAACACCCGATTTTTCCATTCATTGGAAATCGTTTGAATGTGAATGGAATAAGCTGGAATAAGCGCATTGCAAATATTTTTTTATCAAAATAATATTTCTATTTCAGCACGTAGCATTCCTTGACATCTTAGATGGAAAAGGCGTTGAATTACAAGACGAACTGACAAGTAGGTTTGGTGAGAATAAAGTGAGGTTCCACAAATGCAATATTCTCGAAGAAGTCCAGCTGTTTAGAGCAATTCAGTCAGTGATGGACGAATTTAGCTACATCGACATATTCATCAATAACGCTGGGATTTGGAACGATAGTTGGGATCTTTATAAAAAAGAAATTGAGTTGAACGTGGTAGGTGTATCGTACTGTGAGTGTATATTTTACATGCATTTTGAGCATTGTCGCGCAATATCTTGTTTGTTTATGTTCCGTATTAAAAGTTGCCTGAAAGGTAAACATAGAGTGAATCATACGTTGAATTCTTCTCTCGTTCTTTTGAGAATGAAAATGAAATTTATTTATTTGAGGAATATGTGTGGTAGTGAGATGTTACAAAAACATTTAAGTATATCAACATATTCTACCATACTTTGGTGTATAAATACTTTCCTATTTATAAAAATAATATTTAATTACATGTACTTTAACTTTTATTTCAATTATTATTACTTATAACTAGCTTATAACATTTTAAAACTATAACTAAATTTAACCCTATCTACGATAAACTACCATAGTTTCCAAACCTAGCCAGTCAGGAGAAGAAATGGTAAAACAAACTCCTCGGCAACTTTTTAGATATTTTTTTTAAAAAAGTATCCAAAATGAAGAAGAAATCTGCAAAAGAAATAAAATTAAAACAAGTAAAACTAAAGTATAAAGTAAAGCAAGTATTAATCGAAAAAGGCGTAATTATCACCGTCATCATCTATTCACACGATCATCATTCTACACGATGGTATTTTACAACTGTAAATGAAGAAAATCTTATGTTATTTTCGAACATTAGCAGTATCACAAGTAAAGACAATATTGGTGAACTAGGAGATCAAATATTAATTTTAACAAAACACCAGTGAGAACTTTATTATTTTACTAAAACAATCCACTGCTCGCTAGCCTCAACCGTTTCTATGGTTGAGGGGCTGGCGTATACGCCTAACTTTATTGACCTTGTGAGGCTCGGATTCGAAGTTTATTTAATTTATAATGCCAATGGTCTTAGTTATTTCTATATATTTGCATCGTAACAACCATAACTCAAGCACATAATTTTCCTTTCTTTGGTGTTACTTTAATTTGTGCAATTTATTCAGAGATATTTATTTACTATTATGTGTTTATATTCATAGCATCAACAAACACTTTGGGTATGTTTATAATGTTAGATCTTTACTTACGAAATTGGTTGTTAGTCGTACTGGCCAGTTCGATCACGAAATTTCTTCTCTTTGGTTTCCAATTTCCTTTGGAATTCCAAATTTACACAGCTGCGAGTATGTCTACTTGTATTTATGTTTCCCAAACCGTCACCCAACTGTTTTTTTCTGTTTGTGTCGCGCAGTTTACGAAATAAAAAAAAAAAACGATTTGCACTCCGAAAGTATCGGCAGAAGTCAAAATTTGAATATTAACGTTCTGCATTTTTGATATTTTGGAAGGGTTAGGGAATACTATTGCACGAATTGCTTTAATTATCAGTATTAAAGTACTATAATTTGTGATATAATACAATATTTATTTATTGCGCTATCGTACACAAACATGACAACACGAACATTCGCTCAAGCGCCCTGCGCCATCTAAATGAAATAGCAGGCGCAGGCATACATTTTCGCCGCGTTGTAGAAAGAGAGTAATGAATGAATACTTCCTCTCCTACGCCGCGGTGGCTGTTTACTCTCCATACGTCTTACGAATTTTCGATCAGGTCACGTGTCCTGACGCGAGTTTAGAAGTTTTTACCCATTCGAAAAAAGTGCACAACGCCACTTAAGAAGTTTTCATTTCAAAAACTTGAAATGTCACGCTGTTTACGAACTCCACTCTTCCAACGGTTCCAATTCTTCCTTTATGGAAATTTTGTTCTGCACAACGTAATTTCCAGTGTCGGCATGTTATGCAATGACAATTAACAAGCCTCAATGACAGAGTTTTCATGTTGCTGTCAGTTGCCCGGTGTCAGTTGTTTCTCGCATGGTCAGTAATTGTGGTTAGTTGTACGTCGCTCTTTTCCAGGTTAGCAGTTCTAGAAATCTTTAAGTTCACGGGTCAACTGCGCAAAAATATTTCCGTTCTATCGGTACTTAAGCCTCATGTGAACATGACCTAAGCAATATTACAATAGCTGTCTATTGACAATAATATTGTGCAGTTCTATATTGCGATATTTTTCATATTCTATATTGTTATTTCTATATTGTATATGTAATTATTATTATTTCTATATTGTAGATTGACATTTTATACTTCCCTACTAAAATACGGAGGTGAATCTGTCTGTTACATCAAAACCACTGAGCCGTAAGGAAGGACATAGGCTACTTTTTTTTTTACCAAAAACGAAAGAAACGCGGACGAAGTCGCGGGCAACTGCTAGTGCTTAATTTAATTGTATGTTATACATAATATAATTGTATACTATATTGGCTAGACTATGTATTATATTTGCAATCGAATGATAGTATGATAAAGTTGAAGAACAAAATGTACCGTTATTGAATGAATACCTCTAAACACTTACCGTCTTATTAATAAACACGAAGTAAGTACTCCAAAGTTCAACCTGGTTCAGTCTGGTCTCTATTACAATGTTATACAGGCATCGACCATATATCCCAATAGACGCCTATTCTTTATAATTTTGCTTTGAAACAATTCTGGACAATAGCTGAGGTGCGGGGAAGTGAGGAACTGCTTTCTTATTGGCCCTTGCAATGACAACACGTCATATTCATAAACAGATATGTAAGATTAGGGATGAGATATATTTAATACGAACAATATATTTTATCGATATGCTTTTTATTTTATGAAGTACGACGTTGTAACGGATTATATCGCATTTTGTTATTGCACGTCACATCGCACCTATGCAACTCAACGTCTCAAGGTTACACATTTTTGTGGTTGAGAGTAATATCCGTACTTGAATATATTAGGTCCTTACACCTGTAATTGGCGTTTTGTAGGGGAGGAACATAAGTCGAATATTTTTAATGTAATATATTTACTTGATCAAATTATGAACCATTGCTTCCTATGCACATTTGCCATCTCATGGCTAATTGATTGATCCCTCTACTAAAAAACGCGACGGATTCGAACGGAAATCAATAAAATCTTTGGACGTGGTTTGGACTGCTCCATCGAAATCGATTTTTTTGAAAAAAAACAATAATCTGTTGAAGTTAGGTTCAGGTGCATGTTCTTTAAATTCCAATGAATGCTCTTCTAATTTAGAAGCCGTCTGTTGTGCAGTATGTGGTTTAGCATTGTCGTGAAGCAGCAGTGGCGTAAGTTGAGATGTAATTTCAAAATCTTATGTTGTAAGTTAAATATTATATTTGGAATTTGGAATTCGAAAACCAACCCAAATTAGATTTTTTCATTTTATGATCTTGTGGATATAAAAGACATATATTATATCAAATTGAATTGATTTTATTCATTCGAGTAATACCCACCTTAACTACAGAATATCGTTGAAATACTGTAAACAACTTAGTTTTAAAATTGTCCCAGCCTTTTGAAAGTTTTTTGACATACTGACCCTAACATAGCCTATCGGAACCAGTCTTGAATTAATATCACCCAGATAACCACCTAATGCACTTAAAAGAGTTCAATAAAATCGGCTCAATTATTTATGAGTTATTCAATGACAAATAAAAGAGCCCGCTACCGCAGAAGTTCTGTTTTCCATCGTGTTGGTCCGGGTCCACTGACTAAAATAGATCACCTGCCCCTCTG
>NJDC01001633.1:335377-348290 GCA_002245475.1 Calephelis virginiensis | reverse complement strand
GCACAATAGGCCTTACATTCCGACCTTAAAACAACGCATCTGTAACATCAACGGTGTCTATAGGCCATGGTTATCTGTTGCCATTTAGAGAGCCGTGTGCTTGTTCGCTAACTTCTCACATGAAAAAGAGTAACTATCCAAAGGCCAACCCAAAAGTACACAGAGTAAGAAGTTTTTAATTGTTTCTGACAGTGCTTAAATTTATCAATAAAATACATAAATACCTATATATAATACCGGTATCCTATTCGGGATAAATAGATAAAAATATCGATAAAATAGATTTGCATATTAGTCCATCACTAGCTGTATGCAAACGAAAGTGATAGCTTAAAAATCACATGTGTAAGAAAGGGATACAAACACGCATCTAGCAATGACTGACCAGTATATGATGAACTCCGATAAACATCAAATAATTTAAAAATGCAATTATAAATGTTATTATTTTTAATTAACCTACGGAAAGATGTACCATCTTTTCGGTAATTTGAAGTGCGGCTGTCTTTACTGTACTTACCATTTAATTGAACAATTTATCTATTTTTTTATATTATCCGTCATTTTATATCTATTTTTAATTTTTATACAATAACACTACAATGTTTACAGGACACAAACCTGGTCGATACTGTTCATATCTTTTTAAGTAATAAGCTACACTAGAACAATTACACTTATGTGTTGACTGAACCGTGTTGCCTTATATGCGGCGTCTATTGGGATATATGGTCGATGTATACAGGCTATAATATCAACTAAATTTTAGACCTACGTTGGTTAATGTTTCCGATAAAATTAGTGCATCTCTTATGTTACAGTATAAAAAAGATTAGGTACAGCACAGGTCTTAGGTTTTTTATAAAAATTAGGACTAATGCTCCTTACTAATATTATTAAAAAAAAACATACCGCGTAAACAAATAAATCGCCCGATGCATCGCCAATAAGATGATGCTATGTTGCGCCTCTTGTGAAAGTACATCACTGTAACTATTTATGTTACTGCAGGCAAGAATATGTATAGTACGAGTATATTATCTAACTCGAGTGCTTTTCATTTAATTAGGTAGTTTATGAACAATAAAAAAAAATGAATAGCATTTATGTGGGAATATGTGTGTTAAAAAGTTGTTCATAGAGTATTTAAGTATTCCAACATATTTTTTCACATTATGGAGTGCAAATATTTTAATATTTATAAAAAAAAATGTTTATTTAAGTACATAATATATCGCCTCTGTGGTCTAGCGGTCCGGGTGTTGGACTTGACTGCATGAGGTCCTGGGTTCGAATCCCGGGTCAGCCAACACAAAAAAAATTGGATTTTCCCAATTTCCCAATAAAAAAAAATGTTGGTCGGGATTGGAAAGGTGCCCGGTTGGCGATAGGCTTGCCACCTATTACATTGTGGGACTTAGTGTCTTCGGCTAGTCGTGGGTGCCTTGGTTGTACCTCTGCCTACCTCTTCGGGGATATGGGCGTGAAGATACTTTATATAATATAGTTCTCAATTTACCGTACATTAATTCGCTAGCGAAGGAGAGGTCCAGCGCATGTTATTTTATTTAATTTTAAGCAATACTTTGAAGAGTATTTATACAGTAATGTATTAGGTATTAAAATTAAAAAAAGAAATGTTTGCTAATGCATCCCTTTTTGTTTATTTTGTTCTACAGACTACTTTAGTTACATGCACATTGAAAGCAATAGAATGGATGAGAAAAGACAAAGGTGGCAAAGGAGGGCTAATCATTAATATGTCTTCTATCGCTGCTTTGGCTCAGCTGCCGCATACGCCTATTTATTTTGCTACTAAAAGTGCCGTTCTTCAATTTAGCAATTGTATTGGGGTGAGATTTATTTATTTATTTAATTTAACTCTTTATTGTACACATATTTCGGACAAAATAACATGGACAGTGATAAATGGAAATGCACAATAGGTGGCTTTATCTCTAGGTGTACAGATTTATCCAGCCAACCCTAAAAATGGAATCTGTAATGAAACAATAGATGGCATCATGCACGGTAAATAAATGTACTTAAATAAATAACCTTAACAAAATAATTATAAAATAAGAATAATAATAAATATGGCATTCTATAAATAATTAACACGAAGTTAATAAAGGTATATTAATAAGGAACCCAATGCGCTAAAAATTTTAGGTCAGTGTTAAGTATTATTATTTTAACCGCTTTTTAAAGATAGTCAGAGAAGAGCTATCTCAATCTAAAGTTTATTTAGTAGAGTTTCAGGAGCACCGAGAAAGCGTGAATCAGTATAATTAAGAAAAGGCAGGATGAGAGTTTGAAAGACGGAGAATTTTGTTTAATTGGGAGGAAATTTTTAAAAGAATGTAGTGAATGAGAAGCAAAATAAATTCTTATTCTAACAACAGTAAAGTAATCCTTCCAAAAAAAGTTTGTATTAAAAATAACCCCCAAGTTGATAACATTAGAGGAAAGAGGGATGTGAATACCGCTGTAAGGGGCAAGCTGGAGTAATCAATATATTTAAGCAAATGTCTGTCCCCTATAACTATCGCTTTAGATTTGAGAAGATTAGCTAGTGGACCAAATGACTTAAGCCAAGAGCTAATTGCAGCTAATTCGTTGTTTAGAAAATACAACACTCCCATTACATTAAAATTACGGTAAGCCTGTAAGTTATCGGCGTATAAATTAAAATTAGATGAGATCACTGATGTAATCGTATTAATAAAAAGAAAAATATATAAAGGAGATAATATATATCCCCGTCAAACTCTAACGACTCTCCATCCAGATTTAGCCTCATTTGTAGAAACAAACTGCGAGCATCTACGTAGATAGAAGCCAAACTAATTTTAAATTGAGAATGAAAAATTGAGAGCATAGGACCTCAAATCATCAAATCAAAATCCACCGGGTTGAACGCACTACTAGAAATCAACAAAATGAGTATCATCATCAGTCGGAGGACGTCCACTGCCGGACATAGGCCTCCCCCAAAGAGCACCACAAGTCACCGTCACCAGCCTCTTGTATCCAGATACTCCCCGCAACTTTAACCAGATCATCAGTCCACAGGGTGGGAGGTCGTCCAACACTACGTCCTTCGGTGCGGGGCCGCCACTCGAAAACCTTTCTTCCCCAACGGTTGTCGGTTCTGCGACCAATGTGGCATGCCCATTGCTACTTCAGCTTGCTGGCTTCCTGAACTATGTCGATTACTCTCGTTCTCTTGCAGATCACCGAATTACAGGTCATATCTCGCAGAGAAACACCGAGCATAGCTCTCTCCATCACACGCTGAGCAACTCGGAGCTTATTTAAGAGGCCCACATTTAACGGCCAAGTCTCTGTTACATATGTCATCACCGGTAACACACACTGGTTGAAGACTTTCGACTTAAGGCTCTGCGGTAATTTGCTTTAGCTTTAGCTTCCCAAACGCTGCCCATCCGAGTTGGATTCGGCGATCGACCTCTTTCTTGAAGTATGATTTACCTAACTGCACAGTTTGACCTAGGTATACATACTGATCAACAACTTCAAGAATTAACTGACCTGGTACTGAACTGAACTGGTATAGGTGCAACATGAACGTTGAACATGAATTTCATCTTGTCAAAACCCACAAACCTACCTGTTTAGAAACTGTGTCGAGCATCTTGCTCAAGTCTTCCAGCGATTCCGCCATGACCACAATACCATCAGCAAATCGAAGATGATTGATGCACTTGCCGTTGATATTGATGACGAGTCTTTTTCCAGTCTAAAAGCTTGAAGACATCTTCCAGTGCAGCTGTGAACAGTTTCGGAGAAATAACGTCTCCCTGTCTCACACCTTTCTGCAACTGGATCGATTTCGAGCTCTGATCCTGATTTTTCAATAACGTTTTATCGCCTTTCTTGAAAAAGAGAACCACCACACTTCTGGCCTACGCTTCCGAGTACGTGTGGGAAAACGAGTACGGTGAGAAATTAAGAACCAATTGCTAAGCGCCTGTACTGTTTAACGTGTCACTTATAATTTATTATTTAAAAAATAGCCTACCGGTTTCGCTTACCATAGCATCATCAGGGGTAAAACTTAAACTACTCTAAAAAAGTACGTGTTTATTTAAAGTGTAAAGTGTTTCTTTATTTGAGTTTAAGTTTTACGAAGCGACAACAATGTAATATATCAAATATATGCTAAACGAATATTGTCAGAAGTCTTTATGAGCGCTGCAACTGTACTGTGTAACGGTCTCAGAATTGGAACTTGAAATTGGTTTGAGAGGACGTAGGACAGATCAGAATCAAAGTCAGAAAAAAAAACTTTATTCACATGGACCATACAAATAGTACTTTTGCGTGGCAATCGTTATAATGGAGAAAACGAGGCAATTGCTGATAGACCATGTGCTTCGAAACTTCAGATACCAAGAATACCGGATGTATAGATAGATATTGGGTGAAAATTCGGAGAATGCAAAGGATTGAATTTTTTAGGAAGGGATACTTTCGCTTTTTCACGAGAAGAGAAAAAACCGTGTTGATAAGAATTATAACATTGAAAATAAAAGTTGATTTTTTTATATTTTTGAGACTTGGTTGATATTGAGTTTATTGTAAATATTCACGCCCATATCCCTGAAGTGTCAGGAGAGGTACTTCCAGGACACCCTTGATGAGCCGAGAATACTTCTCAGTTTCACATTAAAGATGAGTGACGAACCTACCGCTATCCAACCCGAGGACCATTGATTTTGTTTTTGAAAAAATGTGATTTGAACTCGGAACCTTATGTAAACAATTCTAACTCCGGACAACTGAAGCACAGAAGCGATATTCGTACCTTATTTATTGAAGGTCTTCGGTCTAGTGCCAAGACGTTTCTCACCCAAGTAGCATTGTGAACACATTACTTCTGGTATGCATCCTGGTACATAAGAAATAATGACCTCCATCGGGACCTCAAAGTGGAGTTTGTCAGTGACGTTATAGAAAAAACCGGCCAAGTGCGAGTCGAACCCGCGCTCGAAGGGTTCCGTTCCATAATAGAAAATTACGTCACGTCACGTTCAAGTTTCTACCTGAGCCTTTACCATGAGTTGGTGTAGACTACTTTCGGTAAGTTACGTGTCGAAGTCGATGACACTTTTGGTCCAGAAATGTGTTTCTCTTAGTTACCGATAGAGGCGCTCTTCCAAGTTCTCATACAAATTTACAAAGACGGTAGCGAGTATAGTAAACTTGACAAGTAGTAAACTCATGATAAGGGCTCTGTTTATTAAGATCGAGTAAAATTGTTTAAAAATTACGTTTGTTGTATGGGAGCCCTCTAATATTTACTTCATTGTTATTTAATTATTTGTTTTGAAAAATAATATACCGGCAAATATTTTGTAAAATTTGAAACGTCTTCCTGTTACCGTTTTTAGTATTGAGCAAAAAAATACGAAAAAGACACGTTTATTGTACGGGGACCCCCTTAATATTTTTTTTAAATTTTTAGTATTTATTGCTACAGCGGCAACAAAAATACATCTTTTGTGAAAATTTCAGCTTTCTAGCTGTCACGGTTTATGAGATACAGCCTGGAGATAGTAAAAACGGACCCTATTACGAGGCGTCGTAATAGGGTCCGTTTTTACCTTTTGTGTACGGTACCCTAAAAAGTGCAGAAGCTCATCATCATAGACTTGTAAACTCACACCATCAAGTGAACATCGAGTCAATCCAGCTCCTCGATATCACATATACAACGAGAAGGCTGAAATGGTCAAAGCCATATCAACTAGTCTAGTGTTATCTAGATTCACATAGTGCTGGTGCCAAAAGCAAATGACAGTGTTTTAAGTTAATAATACTAATGGAACTCAATTTTAGAGACACTAAGTAAAAGTTGATGGACTTATACTTAGAGACTGTAGCTTAGAAGAATAAAGGAAATTAGAAATCCTCTTTACTCTAAAGACTAGATTGTACTGTCGAAGAAGATGCGCAGTAGAGCTTCTTATGGAAAAAAATACTTCTGGTATATCAGAACTGACAGCTGTGCTCAAAAAGGGATGGTAATTACTTAATTTATCGTTGCCTAAGGTAATTTTTCTTAGTTTAACAAGTTTTCATTGGCCACAATTTTTTTCGTCTCTTGCAAAACCCTTTCTATGTGCGTAATAAAAGATATGATATCTTTGAGTTCACCTTTCACCTCAATCAGTTGAACATAGTTAAGTACATATGCAGTTACAAAATAATTCAAAATATGTTTTGCGTGCCTGTTTGTGGGTCTAAATTCTCAAAATATGTTTTTTCAATATTCTTTAAATTTCCAATAATAGTGGGTGCACTGATCCTACCTCAACCTACCACTTAGGGGATACGGTGATACGGGCGTAAAGACATTTTTTTTCCGTTTAAGATTTCATCCATACAAATGAATGCTAGTAATATAAACTGTTTGAAATTTTTCAATTAACCTAGATGCCCGAATATTACAATAAATATGGAGTGCGAGTGATAGCAGCGTGGTTCGGGCCGACAGATACGGCTCTGCTGACCAGACAGATGTTGGGCACATTTGATGCTGACGTCGACGCCGGTATCATGGACTTCATCAATGGAGCATATCTTCAGAAGTAAGTTATTTTATCTGTCTCTGCATTATGCTTGTGCAACGAAGGAGAGTGAAAGCTCGACAAATGGTGAGTATGGTAGAGTGCGCTTTGGTTTACGTCCCACGGCCCCACCGTTCCCACCTCAGCTACGTCTAAAATACACGACAGAGGCCTCTATTTACATTAGGAAATAAACTAAGTTAAAATATTGATTCAGATTCAATTGCAGAATACTTTAATAATAATAATAATAATAAATCATCTTTATTTCACATAAACCTACAAGAGGCACTTGTGACGGGTCTATATAATAATAAATCTACCACCGAAACGGAACGCGGCCGCACACTAAGAAGATCCGGCAAGAAACTCAGCGGGCTCGTCTTTTTTTCTTACTTTACAATGTATTTATAATAATTTATGTAATGATACATTATATATTATAAGAGATTGGCATGAGGAACAATTAATCCCAAGCAGTCTTATCTGCTAAATATTTAGCAATGTTATAATAATCCTTTTGATTACATTACATCACATAGAACATAGTGGGATTTGTGCTTATCGAAATTTAGTATAAAACTAGCTGACCCGGCGTTGTTATGCTACTTTTTTTAAATGTGATTTTACTAAAAAAATTTGGTGAGTCACCCTCGCCACTTAGGGGTATAAAAAATAGATGTTGGCCAATTGTCAGACCTACTTTGTATGTATTTTAGCGTTTGCCACTATCGTATTCAGGTAGCCCGTGAATTTTTGCAGGTCGCTTAAGGTCCATGTCTCAGTCTTAGTCTCTTCAAACGTAATTCGTAAAATAACATTTCATTATTATTATTATTATTTTCCTTTATTTTATTATATTATTATTATTATTATTGAACGTTACAGGTCGGAATCGGCAGCAAAGGCCGTGTTGGAGATGTGCAAGTTTGGTGAGAGCGGCAGTACCTGGCTCTCGAGCAACGACGAACCAGCTAAGGACATATCTGCCGCCGTTAAGGAAGCTTACAAAATATTATCCGACACCTTCATGATTAAAAAAACACAGTAAAATACCAAGATATTGTCGAATTGATTTTATAAAGAAATAAAAAACTAGAAATTGATTTAGTATATACAAATCAATTTTTATTTTCCATCAAACTAAAATTATTTAATGTACCCCAAATTATTAATTAATAGATTCGTTAGCGTACACGTTTAACGCTACCAAAGGACTTGGTTTTGATTTCCGACAGGGGCAGGTGTTTGTTTGTTGTATCAAATGTCTGGCGAGTATAAACTGTAAAGTCTGATTAGTTTTAGATTAATTCGTTCAAATTCGCTCAATTGTCCTTATTTCATTTTCATTTATTGACACTTCACTTACAAATACCAAACAAAGACTTAGTACACAAAGGCGTATCTATCCCCATAAGACATATTATGTTCCGGCCAAACCTGGAAGGAAACAGATGCCGCAGAAATGTGTCGTGTTAAATGTCCATACAAGATTAACTAAAGTTGAAACAAACAAAAATACTCATAGGACATGTATATTTATAGATTGCAATACCATTAACATAGATAAGACCTAACTGAATCAAAATTATTTTTTTATTAGTTCAAATACAGACTGAGGTCTGGGATGTCTTCGGTATAATGTCGGGTGAGTTTGGCAATAGGGTCTTTAGCCAAACTAACAACGGGTCGTGATGAATTGTACAGCTGTCCATAGAACTTCTCAACCTCTCTCAAAATCTCAGCCTTAGATGAGATCACAGTGCCATTTTCGGCTTTCAGTTTTATCAATTGCGTCTGGCTAACAGACAAATTAACGCAACGTCTTGGAGACTTGTCTGTTTAGCTCCCTGTACTTTTGCATGTCAACTGAAGACTGCAACCGCATTACATTCTGTTCGCCCATGACTTTGAGAGTAAGGTCTTAGAACTTTCCAGTTCTATTTTTGCTTCAGGTCTTCAGAGTTTCGACCCGGCCTTTTGGATAGCTTACGCAAACCCGATGTTCAAATCGTCCGTTGATTGCATTCTGCCAGGTATTCAAAGTGATTTTGAAATTCAAGCTGAAAGTTTTCGAAATTTTGGCATTGGATTGGGGTTGCATGGAGTGTAGACCTCATCAGCCATGACCGTTCAAGTCCTGTGTTGATATTCAATGTGCCTCTTACATCCCGATAATCACTGCCGATTTTCAGCCTATTGATCACAGAGACATTATTGAATATGTGACGTGTAGACAAAATAAAGTTTATCTCGTTTTTTGTTGACCCATCTGGGCTAATCCAGGTCAATTTACGGTGTGGCTTTTTTCTGAAGAAGGAATTCATCATAAAGAGTTCTTCCTTCTCCAGAAATTCAGCCAACCATTGGCCCTCGGATTACGTCTACATTTTAATGGTGGCAGGTTTTCCTCTTTTACAAGAACAAGTGTATGCTGTGAGAGATCACTCGTATTTTGTTTCCATTTTGTCCTAATCTGTAATTCGGATACATATTACTTGGACCACCTAGTCCAAAAATGTTAGCGCATCTGCTCCACACGTTGGTACCGTGACAGAAAATGGATGGGAGTATCAGCTAGGTCTTCAAACGCAGGAGCCGTTAGCGAGCGGCCGATAAGGAAGTGTGCAGGGCTGAGTGGCTGCAGATCTCCGGGGTCTGACGATAGAGGACAGAGTGGACGAAAATTCAATACGGCCTCAATTTGAATTAAGACGGTATTAAACTCCGCATACGTTACGTGTGCGTTTCCAACAACACGTCGCAAGTGACTAGCGTAAGGTGGAATAAAATGAAATTTAATGTTCTGAGAGGCTACATAATCTTTAATGTGTTCTGAGCAAGAATTGAGAAATTTGGAAAAATCGCTTACTAAACACACAAAGTTTCTACCGTTGTCTAAGAATATGTCATTCGGTTTGCCGCGTCGCGATATAAACCTTTTAAGTGCAAGTAAATAAGCTCCGGTAGACAAGTCGCTAACCAACTCGAGATGAATGGCGCGTGTAACGAAACATATAAATAGACAAATATAAGATTTGATCATTCTTGCATACGGTTAAGTATTAGGACCGGACCAGCATAATCAACTGCACATTATCCAAGGAAACCCTGGTTGTAACCTTTCTACGGACAGGTTACCCATAAGTGGTGTTAGCGGCTTCGCTCGCATTCGAGCGCAAATAACACACTTGTGTATTGTCATCCTAGCCAGATTTCTACCACCTACAGGCCACCACATTTCTCTGAGTGAGTATAAAAGTAACTGGGGAGCTGCGTGCAATAATATTTTGTGTTCATGTCTAAATAGTAATAAAGTGATGTTTTGATGATAGTAAAGTTGGATTTTTTTATCAAAATTAAATTCAGTTGAATTGAGGATACGACCACCAACACGTAATATGTTTCTGTTATCTAGAAAAATGTTTAAGTTACTTAAGTGATGAGTACTACGCAGAGATTTCTGCCTATTAAATATTTCATAAATATCCGAAAAGGCCTCGCGCTGCGAGAGATGCGCGAGTGTTAGTAGCGTTCCCTCAGCTCGTACACAGTCAGCGCACCGCAACGCCGCTGATGCCGTTCTTTAATGCGCGTGTTCGAAATAAAGCGAAGAGCATATGCAGTGGCACGCTGCATGCGACCGAACTGAGAGAATCTGGAAAATGTAAATAGTGTGTCGTTAGTAATTTGATTTGAAACCAATACTTTAATGGCGCTTAATTTAATTTCAGGTAAATTACCAGAGTATATATCCATATTTTCGTAAGACGAATCGTAATTGTGTTCGCGAAGGAATGTTGGACCATTCCATCATAACGTTGAGCTAGCTAATACGTCTAAATGAACTCCGCGTGAGATAAGATCAGCAGGATTGTCACGACCCTTGACGTGACGCCATAAATTGTCAATTGTAAGGTCATGTATTTCAGCTACTCTGTTTTGAACATAAGTTTTTAATAAATTAGGTGACATGCGCAGCCAACCCAAAACGATTGTGGAATCAGTCCAAAAAATAACTTTATCAAAATGACTTGTGAGGATTCCTTAAGTTTAGAGTACAAGCGAGCACCTCATCGAGCTCCACACAACTCTAACCTGGGTATAGTCGTGGGAGTGAGCGGTGCGACCTTGCCCTTGGAACATAGTAATCGTACTGTTACAGCTGATTCCGCGCTTACGCAGCGAACGTAATCGCACGCACCATAGGCGACTTGTGACGCATCAGTAAAATATATGTGCAATTCTTTACCGCTAATAGCTTCTTTACAAAAAACATAACGCTTCACTCTTAAGTTATTGAGAATGGAAAGGTTATTTATGAAAGTATGCCATGATTGTGCGATGTCCTTGGGCACATTTTCATCCCAAACTAATTTTAAGACCCATAATTTTTTAAAGTAAAAGTTTTGGTAACATTATAGCCGGGCTTAACAACCCAAGAGGGTCAAAAATCTGCGATGTCACGGATAAAATCATGCGTTTAATAAGTTTTGTGTTATTACTATTATCAAATTGTGTATGAAAGTGTAAGTAATCGGATTTCTCCTACTAGCTGCAAATCATTTAACGATATTCCGCTTGAGGTCTCTGCGCTGGCGTCGAATACTACCCTTAGGCGACTTGTAGTACTGTGCTCACGGAATACACCATGATGTGGCATAAAGTAATGAATATTACCATAAGCTGTGATGCGAGACATGCCCTAACTGTATATATTCGTGTATAAAATCTTGGTATAGTTGTTTAAAAACCGGCGCTTCGCCTGGGAATATGATTCACCCAGCACGTCAGGAGATTTTTGAAACGGAATACGGACGCAGAATCTTCCGTCAGTGACGCGCCTTGTTGTTTGTACAAAGTGTTCCTCACATACACGTTCACTATCACTGCGTGTATCCCCTGCCTTGCGATCGTTAGGCAACTCTTCGAGCCCCCAAAACAAACGTAGGTACGTTTGTTGCTTATCTAAAGCTTGCGTGTCAAGAGTACTATAATTACAGTTTACGGCTTGTGACGGTCGGCATCCTTGATAAATAGGACCGGATACCACCCAGCCTAATTTTGTGTTCTGAAGGAAGGGGCCGCTCGACAGCCGCAGCCTTCCTTCTTCTAAAATATTCCAAAAATGATCCGCCCCTATCAACATATCAACGGGTTGACTTTCATAGAAAGTAGGATCTGCAAGTTGAATGTGCGTAGGTATGTATAGTTTATGTTTATTAAATGAGACGGTTGGTAAATAAGAGGTTATTTGTGGTAAAAATAAACATAAAATGCGCATGTTAAACGTTCCACAAATCGCCCTAAGTTGTACGTCACAACTTTGTAAGCTTTTAGTAATAGTATTACCAACTCCATTTATTTATGCAGTGGACTGTATTAGTTGTAGTTTTAGTTTGGTACATATACATTGTGAAATAAAACTGCGCTCGCTACCGCTGTCTAAAATAGCGCGAATATTATAACAGGTGCCCGCCCCGTTCGTTATCTCAACAATTGCAGTAGATAACAAAACATGTTTTAAATGCCAGTGTGTGTGCAATGTATGGGTCGTTGCATATGTGATGTTATGTGCCAAATGCGCGAGCGACTGGATGCAGTCGCGATCGCTCGCCTCATTTGCTAACAGCAGCGACACGGGGCGCATTGTTGTTCCACTCCCGTCGCTCTCACGATGAATCAAAGAATTATGTTTTTTATCACATTTTTTGCACGGGCCGTATCGACATTCACTAACTATGTGACCGGGATGCAAGCAGTTTTCGCATAAATGTTTGTTTTGTATAAATGTGAGTTTAACGTGTAAGTTCAAGTTAAGAAATTGATCGCAAGAATATAAAGGATGTGGTGCGTTACACATTAAACAAGATTTAACGCGTGAACTATTATAATTTGAGCGCGACTTTAACTTATTAGTTACTACGTTACACTGTAGCTTAGAAATCGTGTGTGGAGTGATAGAATGACGTTTAAAATTGGATGATTGCAAGGTTCCGCTAGGTTTAATGTGTGATACGGATAAAGTTTCTAACATATCAGCTTTGTTTCTCAAAAAAGTTATAAGATTATTTAATTTAGTTTTATTAGCTGTGTCGGTCTCAGTAGTAGATGGTGTCAACGTTGTCTTATATCGTTCCCACTCGCGTTCCGTGGCGGAATCTAACTTGGTAACCACAAGGTAAATAACTAGGGTATCCCAGTGCTCTGCAGGTTCACCGAGCAGATTTAATGCCCGAATATTTTTAGTATTGTATTAATCAAGACGGAACGTCAGTGACCCTGGGGGGGAACCTTTTTTTTTTTTTTTTTTTTAA